>JAODOY010002586.1:0-12061 GCA_025399855.1 Forbesichthys papilliferus | reverse complement strand
GAGGCAGGAAACATCACTGCCTGCCTAAAAAGCCTTCTTCACTGCCTCAATTTCTCCCCACACAACTGGGAGAATAACATCCCTGATATATATATATATATATATATATATATATATATATGCTAACCCAGATGCTGATACACTGACTGACCATCTTTATAATAATACACACACATACTTGCTCAAAGACTAACCATAGACCAAAGACTAACCATTCTATTGTCTATAGTGGACTTTCTAATAAAATACTTAAGTTAATTCTGCTTTCATAAAATTATAAACCCAAACAAGTTTGAGAGACATAAAGGACAAATAACAGCGGTAGGATGTAAATATAACTGAATACAAAACCATAATTTAAAATCCATAATAATCCTGTTATACAGTATTTTTTACATGGATTTTTAGGTGATTTTGCAGGTATTTGTGAACAGCTGAATCTATGAAGTTTGGTGAACACATGATACACCATAAAATATTCAGGTAAACTGTTTTGAGCTGTCATAGCCTAGATGCAATGACAATGACACAACTTGAAATATATTTTAATAATATAATCTTCTATATCAAAACAATTGTATTATGGATAAACTATTTTGTCTGTTAGAATTACATGGGACGTTTTTAGATTAATGTGAATTAAAACCTGCAGACAAGTTTAGTGTTGATGTGAATATGCCTAGAGCTTACAAATCTAACAATAATTAAACTTATTATAAAAGTATTCCACCACCATCCTCCTGTCACCACAAATTCAGGAACTACAGAACCATTCAAAAACTCTAAATTATCATACTTTTTAGGTATGCGTGCTGGGAGAAAAAAACTACATATTTATAATGCTTTCTATTAATAATGTGCATTAGACAGGCTGAAGATGGTATGATATAGCCAGTTGAATTATACTGAAGCCTTAACATCACAAAGATTGAAAACAAAACGGTCTAAATGAAGGTTGCAGTGCTTATTCAAACAGTGCCCAAACATAAACACAAAAACTTCAAAGATGTATCTGATGTGTTGGCCACGTTCTTCCTTCATTTAAAAGTTGTGGCTCTGACGTGTTATTATACTGGGCAGCTCATAATCCACATGCACATACAAACTACACAACGCTATGTTTGAATTATCAAATTGGTGGTTTATTATCGTCATCTCAGCAATATTTTATCACACGCTTTGAAACTAGACACTAGTGACGGACGCGTAACGCACATGCATGCTGTCTATAACCACGGTCGGTCTCCCCCCAAAGGCAGAGACTTTGAAAAAACATGATCTAACCCCATATATTTGCACAAAATAAAGTAAGTTAATTTTAAAATAGTGGGGACTATTGCGCGCTGCAATAAGTCCCCACCCATGATTTAATGTGGACCAGCTCTCGATCTGCCATTCATAAAGTTAAGTATGTGTAATATTAAATTGCTTGAGCTTTATGGGAGGTATTGTTTCTAACATAGTTATGTTATAATATTAGATTTAATATAATGGTATACTAGTAGAAACAAGGAAAAGAGAACATTAACCTAGAAATCATCACACGTAAGTAGCCAATATACTATAGCCTATACACGGCACATTACACATCACATAGATAAGATACGGAGACATTCCTAATTTTACTCGGTAAAATGTAAATCAAAAGTACCTACTTGCACCGAGAAAACAGTCCGTTAACCTTCTGAAACAGCTTGTTGAAGACGGACCATCTTCCATGTCGGACTGAGCGCAAAGAAGGAGAAGATAAGGAGAAAAGTGCGCCTCTGCTGAAACTTGTCCCGCCGGCAGCACTGCTGCAGCGAATCAAACAATCCGTCCAGAATGCGTTTAGATGATGATGATGATGATGATGGTGTCCTAATGCTCCGATGCCTTGAGCACGGCGAAGGCAAGAGCGAACTGCATCCCCACGACCACCACTCACCGAGGTGTAGCCAACCGTCGGTCCGCCTCCTCGGCGTGGCGGCAGCAGCTCTGTGAATGTGCAACAGAACGAAGGAACAGGACGACGACTAACACAATTGGGAGTATCACCCTGGGAAACACGAAGGAACCGCACAGTTGGCCGCGACGCTGCGGACTCCTCGGCTGCTCCTGAGTGTCGCCACGTATAGGGCTGAGCCACATGTCTAGTGCTGCGCGGAGACAGTGCTGCTTGCTTCCCGTACTACGACTTATCGCTGTCAGCCAGCCTGGGAATAGAGGGGTAGCCTTATAGTGGTGAAGCTAGAGTATTATAGGAATCGACATTTTAAATTGACATTGGAGCAAGGCAATGCGCATGTTATGTCGGATCAAATGGTTGACAGAGAGAGTGAAGAACGAGTCTCTTTCTGACCAGTTAGCCATTTTATAATTAGGCCTAAGCCTAGGCCTAAGCCTTATCGATTGCATAATAGCAAATACATACAGTATAATTGTAAATATGTGCATTTTGATACACAGTATATTTTCTCAGCCTCCAAATATAGCCTATATAATTTATTTTTTCTATTTTGACATATCAAATTCAACAGTGGTCTGAGGTGGATAACATTAGCTATTTAGCAATATTGTTTCAAAATAATGATAAAAGTGTCATAGCCTTTCTTTTTAACTTCATAGAGAAGTTAGAACATATGGAAAACAGAATACACAGACAGGTACGTAACAGTTAGCCTAAACATGAGAGATTATAAAACAATAAAAACGCAACTGAATAGTACATGATGTTTTCTAGAATAGCAGGAAATAATACATTGCAGCAAAGAATATACAGTTATTTGTTGTGCAGAGCAGACAGCATCCAATATTCCCACTGTTACATTTTGGTGTCTCTCTGGTTCTTCATACTACAAATAATTTGCAGTACTTCCTGTATTAGTTTGACCCTAGCCGTCGTTTGGGGCCTACACAGTTCCCAAATCGCTGCAAATGCGTCATCTTTCATCTATTAAGTGTACCAAGCTGTACTCGACTATGGGGAATGGATTATACCTATTACTATTATTACATCCATCCTGACAATGGCCTTGGTACAAAGAACAAAATGGCAAGTAGCAGCAATTGGATATACATTATTTGCCTTATTTTATTTGAGATGACAGAAAATAAATGTTGTGTAAAAACCTGATGATGACATGATACCGCACGGCCATTATCGGTGCACCATAGATTGCGGTGATTACATGGGCAACACGATACAGCATCAGCAATGCCCAGTGTGCGCTCGCCACGACACCCGCGGCGTCACATTGTGATCATATCTGAGGCGAGGCGTAGGAGCTGTGTTGGGTTACGTCAGCATCTGTCCTATCAATCATCGACATTCCTACACACTTCAGCAGCTGGGCCATTCAGAGGTCATGCATAACATACTGCCTTCTCGCGGACTCCTTCTTTCATTCCCTCAGCTCTCGCTCCCGCCATTCTTTTCCCAGCATTCCCGGCTGGTCTCCGATGCTCTGTATACTGTACATACCCCCCCTCACAATGTATGCCTTGCCCACATCTTCATAGTGCAGCAAATGCATGGTAGGCTATGCATATCAAAGTAGAATCTAGCTGTATCTCAGTCCAGCAATACATGCTGTCGCTGTTTAATATACTTTCCATTCAAATCAGAAGAACTACAGTACACATAGGATCTGATGTACAGCGAGTGAACACAATAAAAAAGAAGTCAAGCCAGAACTCTATACAGAATGTACTAATAACCATTATTATTGTACTTAGGGAGCCATAAGGGAGACCTAAGTCTATTCAGGCCTACTGTCAACCTTAATTGTTGTTTTTCCTAATCATAAGTTAATAAGGAAACATACAATGTAGCGGATTATAATGTGATCGTGGATCAAAACATGTTAGAAGCACTGAGCAACTAACAATAAGCCTATCGAGCTCTATTGGGGTACTAGCCTCTTCTCATAACAGACATGCAATATAAATAACAGAATAAATATGCTTGGTATGGTTCATGGCTGAAGGTTTATGAGCTTATGTTTGGGATCGGTAGGGATGCAGAGGCTGTGGCAGATGACAAGAATAACATAACCCTGGCTATGACGAGCCAGTGAGCCCTAATGGGCCTCTACTATAATTTCATTATTCTGGAATCTAAATGCTTATATTAAAAAAGTAATAGTACAACCCCTGGTACTTAAAAATGTATGTAAGGGTTACAAAGCCTGCTATGTCTCAAAATGCAAACAACAAAAACAAATCACTAGAATATAAATAAAATATAACATAAAAGGAGACAAATGCAATGACGTTATCTCAGTACATCTGCCGTGACACATGGTTGCTGACCTGTCCTACTTGAAACAACAAAAACTAAAACAAATACTCCTTTTAGATTTTTCTCTGCTTTTGTTTTGTATTGTACTTTACTGTAACACAGACATTAACAATTGACTTAGCCACGGCATCAATATAATTGTGTAACACACATATGCTAACAGCACTCGGCAGAAGCACTTTGCTGTTGACCTAGTCACCGTCAGTGACTAATACCACAAAGTAGCATAAAACACTATGCCATTTTGCATCATGTACAAATGTATAAATGCCGAGCTAGACATATGACACGCATGCATGCACATAAACACACACAGAAAAATGGATTGGTCTGCATATTGACAGATCATGGACGAATGCAAGATTCGAGATATTTCAGTTTTATTAAATATTTGCCGGTGGACGCAGCAGCCAGCAGGAGTAAGGGAACAATGCACTACAGACCTCCTCAAAATATCCGCAAGGGGTCTTTCCACTTTGATCTCCATCAACTTGGACAGGCTCTGCACGCATTCTTTTCTCAGTCAACATTACCCTGCCACTGAATCCCAGTCAATGCAGGACACACACTACATGTGTTACGGAGAAATGTAGCATGTGTATACCCTAACAGCAGCGGGAAGGCAGAGGAAGCTTTAATACAGGTGTGCGTAAATGACACGGCAGACATATTGCAGTGGGTCCATCGCTAAACGACCAGAGAAGTGATGAGCCGAAAGACCTAACTGTTCTACCTACTGTAGACAAACACACGGACTCATAATCACACACACACATACGCACTCATAATCACACACACACGCACACATAATCACACACACAGTTTATCTCTGTTTAAGCATACATACACTCTCTGGGACATTATCATCCAAGGCAACAATTAAACAACGTGAGATGTTTGTGTATCTGCTAACACACACACACACACACACACACACAGCCTAAACCAAAGCACCACATTATCAACCACATCCACATGCACACCTTTTGGATTTAAGACGCTGCACTCAACCTTTTGACACAATGTACAAATACGCCCGGTCTAGATGAATCATTCACAGATCACATGCGAACACGTGCAAATACACACAAACACATCTACTCCTGTGCACACCGCATAGGCAAACATGCATGCATGCAAACACACACACACACACACACCAGAGACTCCCAGTCCCCTCCCCCCAACAGAATAGTCTGCTCTGACAATCCACAGGACAGCCGGAGCATTGACGTCAGAGGCAGACCCATGAAAATACAGAGTCCCTGGGGGGCTGTGTGAGTTATGCAGATCTTCGCAGCTCTACTCGCAACTAGTTCAACAACCAGTGTGTTGCTAGCTCTTGTTTACTCGTCTTTGTCACAGAAATGCAATAACTAAACAAAAAAGCCATTCAAAAAAAAAAAAAACTATAAAAAAATAAGGATATATAAGGATATATATATACAATCTTTTTTGTTTTTTATTTTAAAGCAGCACTCATTTTTTGTATATTTTATTTATTTATATAAAGCTCCGCAACATGATTATTGGCATTCAGCTGTGATGTGAACTGTCTCTATTTGATGTCAATGTATGGCATTGTGCTGTAATTCAGTAATAAAATACAAATAATTTAGGTTAATAGAAAAATGCATCATGTCAAGGCATTACCTGCTATCTGTATAAACAATTGCCATTTGTTTAATTGCTGTCAGGTTGTGTTATATCACACACACCCAGGAATGAGTTGCTGCTCCCTATAGAATTCTCAATCCCTGCAGGAAGGATAATGTGTTTCTGAAATGTTTTCTTTGAAACTGACCATTTCAGAAAGCATATAGGAGCATATCGGTGAGAAGACAGTGCTGGGACATTTGTGAGATAAATTACAAATATCATAGCCTTCTAAATCAATGGTCCCTCAATACAAACAGTTATGAAGATGATTTCAAGATATTGAAATATACTGTATATATATTTTGTCAGGTAATTAATGTGAAATCTATTTAAATAGTTTACACTTCTGGGCTCCAAATCCCATATCTGCCTTACATTACTTTAGCAAGCACTGCACGATGAGATAAGGGAGCGATGAACTTCAAATCTCTCCCCGGGACTGAAGACTAAGAGCCCACAAGCGCGTGTTGGGGAGGTGGTCGACACACAGAAGTTAATATTACATTCTACTAAATATTATTTAAATCTATGAAAATAATAATATACTATTACTAACAGTATATCTCAACTGTTTAGTAAAATACAATGTCATATTGGTTTAGGCTCCTATTATTGCTTCAATAAAAGATACCAAGTCAAAGCATGTTCCACAAAGATAAAAAGGAAAACTGTGTACGTTACGACATTCATCCATCCAATTCTGGCCAATATTTACAAAATGTAACATAAACAATTCACAAATGTATGGAAGTCAAGGTGTTGCATTCGGGCTTGAAATGCAGTGCAACACCTACAGCAGCAATACAGTATATAAAGTAAGCAAACAAACTATATGTAAAAGAGGTGTGTGATTGTTACATCACAGCCCCATGCCTTGCCCCAGGTGCTGCCAATTAAGCCTAACGCAGTCCTCTCAGCCATCTGCAGGCAGGGATGTCACAGTGATCAAATGAATGATGTACATTTGAGTCATGTGTTCTCTCTTCTTTGCTCTCTCTAATGCCTGAAGTGAAGTGCTCTAGTTTTAACAGAATGCCAGATTGGATGTAATGAACGCATTAAGGAATTATCTCAAGGGGGCTACTATGATATAATCCAAGAGGCTGAACATATTCCCCAATATGCTTTGACTTTTTTGATTCTTATAGTAATTTATAGGGGTCCTGGTAATTCTGTACCAGGCCTATACCACCAACAGGTACAAGCACAGCGAAATAGGGCTTTACTGTAATACGTTGACAAAATAATCCGTTATATCTGATGTGGACAGCACTACAGAAGGGTTACAGTTACTGACAACTTTAACACGCACAGCCACAATGAATGTACTCGTATTCCACAATAGCTTTGCCATTCAGATCATTGGTTCAGATATTCCAAAATAATAATAATGTGCGATTAAACACAGTGGCTTAAAGAACCCGTAAAGAGAGACAGAGAGAGAGAAGGTGGCGTTAGGCCGAGAGGAGCGCTGCAGAGAGCAGATTATTAAAGAACCAATTCTAAATGGGTGAAAGAAGAAAAAACTGCAGCGTTAGTGGCTGGGGGAGTGGGGGGGTCGTCTGCGTCAGAGCGGGAGCCAATGAAGTCAGAGACGGGGCAAGCTTGAGCGGGAGACGCTGTTACTGCCACTCACAGAGCCTGTCTGGCTTCATGCCCCTTCCTACGTCACAGAGCTGGCACGAATGACGCCTGCCTTAGCTCATGTGTCAGGCGTGTGCACGGACGTGCACGCACACGCACATGCACACACATGCACGGACGCACGGAAACACTGTAAAACTGTAGCAGCATAACTCATGTGTTTACGCACATAAATCCTCCCGTTCAATGACATTTTAATTAATATACCCAACCCTTATCTACCATTAGCTACTCATCTTCACACTGCAGGAACAAAATGCAGTAACCGTAACCAAACAGGCAGTGTTTAGCATTGCATTGCTCTTACATGCAATAGACAATTCCAATTGTTTTTTTTTTTACAATTAAAATATATATTGAATGGAATACAATAGTGTAATAATCCTTAAATGTTGTCTGATATAATATACAATGTAGCAAAGCATCACTCTCAAAAAAGGGACAATCAGCAATCACAAAATAGTTTTTACAGTCAGTAATATTATTTAGGGACAATAACTAACACACACACACACACACACAATTTATATTTTATTGTGATACAGTATTTACATAAATGTACACATGCAAATCTAGATTAGAAAGATTCAGCGGGTCTCCACCCTGGTCCATCCACGCTGGATGCAAACCTACCGTTTCACCAGATGTGTTAATCTGGTTGTATATGAGGAATACAGCATCCTCTTGGGCTTCAATGGCCATGTACAGTGTACAGGAGGATGATGGTGATGTTACCATGCATAATAATTACCATGGTGTACATACACTCTGTCTAAGGTCTCTGAAAGGGGTGAATAGCACTATTCACCCCTTTGTTGATGTTACACACATAATGTATAAAACACTTAATAAAATAAGAGGCCTTCAAGAATACAATAAGTGTAATTCTACACTTGTGCAAGCTACATATATATATATATATATATGTATATATATATATATGTATATACATATATGTATATGTGTATTAGAATCAGATAATGGAAAAAATACATTACTTTAGTTTTTCACTATGGTCAGCTTAGAGGTGTGTTGAATATACATGGCAATACCACCTAATACATTTACACACACACACACACGCACCACACATAGTATCAATCTGTGATTGATACAATATAGTCAGTAAAGGTATAAGTGTCCCCACCCCAACCCCCCAAACACCAACTACACATTTACACACACTCCTAGACAACGATTGCTGTTCCTGTTTAGCCATAGCCAACACTGGGGCACAACTGCGTCTATATACAGAAGTACCTTGTAAGACCTAAGACTGAACGTCCTGGCTTTAACCCACCAACATACAGCTGACTGCATGATACAGAGTGAGACCTATTAGAGAAGGAATGTTCAACCACTGAATATGTTATGCAAACCCTATTAGCCTACCTGTGTTGTTAGCAGTGCTTAGCTTAAAAGATGATCTATACTTACATTTTTTGATTTTTGATTTATTTAGCCTCATTTTTTAATTTTTGATTTGCCCCTCTGCCTCTCACATCACATCCTGTGAGCAGAACTGAGGACTCATTCATTTTTTACTTTGTCTATATTATCTCGACCTGTGGGAAAAGTGGCCAAAGAATATACAAACAACTATTTCTTAATGTAACACGGAATATAAATAAAGAATAAGCAGTTTTATGGTTTTTGCTCTCAAAATGTAATGATAAAATTAAATGAAAATTGGTTAAGAATACAGAATATTCTGCTTCAATTTTCTGAACCAAAACCTAAAATTGTAAGACCATTAATAAATAAACACAAATACACCGTATCGAATAGAGTATCCTCTAAGACAAACACAGCACTCTTCTGGTTGCTGAAACCTCAAGTGCATTGACACAAAAGAACACAACTCAACAAGATGTATCTTTTTTTTTTTTATGTTTAAGAACCAAGGTGACTGGCATTTGACGTTCCAGTAGCCTTCAAAGGCCTCGCAAAGTCAGTATGAATCATGGGTGAAGAATATGGGTGATGACGTATACTGTACCTGCCTGTTCATCTCTCTACATTAGACACTAGGACGGACTGAGGAGGCTTCTTTGCCAGACGTCAGGGCTGCATGCTTACTGATAACACATGCATGGCTGTATTCACACATCCATTCATGGGCACAACATGCTTATACACACACACACACACACACACACACACACACACACACACACACACACACACACACACACGCACACACAATAAATGTACAAAGACAAGGAACACTACAATTTTACAGAAACTGTGACATGTTTACTGACCTATAGGTATTATGTAGTATGCTTATTACTATATAGTAAAATAGTTGTTTCTCCTCTTTATCACTGAAACATTTAGAACGTTTCATATTTCCAATGAATAAAAGCATAATTGTATTTTCTGGAACTAGAACATTTTTTTTATCAAGGCAAATCAGAGAATAATTTCTTTTAAAATAAAATTATTATTTAAAGAAAGTCTTAACTCAAAACCAACCATAAAACAAGTGCTCAAATGTCTCTAATTTATTTTATATACATTCAAACGGACTCGGTGTCTGTCCTCTCAAGGGTGAATATGTAGTGTTATTATGGACTTCTTACATATACAAGTGGCTCCACCTAGAGGCTAACAAGAACATAGACTGATACTGTCTGACAACTAATATCAACATAAGTTCAGTTTGAATCCAATCATTTGGTAAATATTTAATAGAATACAGTTCAAAGACATTGTACAGCAGTAGCTAATCATACATCTGCGGCAACAGTGCGCCACTGAGACCAGCAATTCTTAACCCAACCACTAGGTGGTATTCCTATGCACGGTTTGCTTGTGCTACAGGCCCCCTAAATGCATTACCACATAAAGCCAGATGTTGTACAATACTCTGTGAAGACAGACACAAATATATGAGAATACATTAGTGTGTGTGTGTGTCTGCAAGTGTGTGTGTGTGTGTGTGTGTGTGTGTGTGTGTGTAGTTGAAGCAGGTGCTCTGAGCTGCTGCAAGCCAGCGTGTAGTGACGTCAACAGACAGGCTAACAGAGGCCTGTGAGTCTCTCCTGCACTGCCAAATCGGTTCAGCATCCCAGGCATGCAGCCAAACTAAAGAAACAAGTTTCCCCCCTTAATCCATTAGGACAAACCAATCCACTAACTCTTCATGTGCCCTGAACAGTCCATTGCATGCTGCATGGCGTAAAAAAACAACACTAAACTGGCCTCGTTCAAACTGATGTAGTAATATATTTTCAGTATTTATCTTTATCTGGTTTAGGTTTTCTTCTTCTTTGAATTGTAACTGTTTCAAATATATAATTTGTACTCCAGTAATGTAAGTAATATATAACAACAAAATAACAATAAAAACAAGGTCTAGACTAAATATGATTTTTAATTTATTGAAGATTAAAATGTATTTCAAATGTATTTCAAATACTAAAATATTAATATACTCAAATATTGTGAAAGATGACTACTGTTTTCTTTCTAATAAACAACCTGTCTAACAGCACCAGTGGCGTGCTATACAATGTATCTCGTATTACCAGTTTTACGTAGGATGTGCATGGTAGCGTTACAGCCCTACTCTCATATGACCAAGGCTGCTTCATCGGTTGGGAACAGTTAATTTCAGTCACTCGGCATTAATACCTTTCGTGTAGGCTGAAACAGGCCCATTTGGGCATGCTGACACAAGTTAATGTGTAGTTAGGTGAAGTAGTCACCTAAATAGTCACCTAAATTCCCATTTTAGTATTATTGCCAAAATATAATATTTCATTCAAATAATGTTGCTGTAATGTTCTCATGTTAGCTCTATTGAAATGTGTTTTGTTCGGACGTCCAAATTATGAAGCATAATAATAGTGATTACAACAACCAGAAAGGAGCTTTCTGGTCACAGTGTACTGTGCTAGCGTGGCCAGTAGCCAATGGCATACTGTATGTGTGTAGAGGAGCCAGGAGTGACCCTGTAATCGGCAGGTCCAAGCTGCAAACCTACAGACAAGACAATAAGAGCCTGACGTGAATCTCAATGCCCCCATTTCTCTGCCTCACTTTCTGCCTGCCCTGGCCATGGATATGGGAGTGAACTAAACCATCTCCATGAGACACTATGAAACACCCCAAACCTCTGTTCTCACAGTCACATCAAGCAACATCCTTGTAGAAAGATAGGTGTCGTCATATTAGCGTTATTACAGATAGGCTCCATTAACCACTACACATTATCGTTGATATGCTTCATAGTTCATAGTTCATAGCTTCATATAATTCAGTTAAATTTGTTGTAAATGGATAAGATACGGTACGTACGTTGAGCTTTTTGTAGCAACAGATGAATAAATAACATTATATTTAATTGACTCAACAGTAATGCCGAATAAAATGTTTACACACTCACAACGCATGCTCCTCTCTCTCTCTCTCTCTCTCTCTCTCTCTCTCTCTCTCTCTCTCTCTCTCTCTCTCTCTCTCTCTCTCTCT
>JAODOY010002585.1:0-12061 GCA_025399855.1 Forbesichthys papilliferus | reverse complement strand
CTCTCTCTCTCTCTCTCTCTCTCTCTCTCTCTCTCTCTCTCTCTCTCTCTCTCTCTCTCTCTCTCTCTCTCTCGGTCTCTCTTTCTCTCTCTCCCTAACCCCGTTTGCAGCTGCCATCTGCACAATGACCTCGATGGCAGTTCGGTTGAAGAAGCGCCCGTCTCCCCCGAGCACCATCGTGGACCCCTGTCGGTCGCGCAGGTCGATGCAGGACAGCACGCTCTGGATGAAGTTGTGCAGGTAATTCCTCCGCGACTGGAAGATGGAGACCTTCCGGCGTAGGCCGCCTGTGCCCGGCCTCTGGTCAGGGTAGGGCGCGGTGGCGACGGTCAGAACCTGCAGTGGACTATCGTCCATGTTTGTGTTAATTCTTCTCCCCCCTTTGTGGCAAACCCGACGTCTAATTACAGACACTAAAAAGCAGAGTGCACTTGGGAAACCTCTTTTCCAGAGGGATAACACCCCTCCACCCCCCCCCCTCTTCCTCCGTCTCCCACCCTCTCCCTCTACGTAGACTAAACGGTGGCTTACGAAGGGAATGGGAGGGGAATGCCTTGGCCACGCCCACTTATTTTACGCAGGATAGTGGACCGCACTGGGGGAAAAGGGACCCCGAAATAACCTTTAGGCTTTCGCATTCGTGTGTGTGTGCCTGTGCGAGCCAAGCGCAGGCCAAGTAACTGTGAAGGCTCTGCTTCACACATGTGCATGGCGATCACTGTCAAGCGTGGCCCGGCGCATGTGTGTGCGTGTAAGAGTGAGAGAGGGTGTGCGCATATGTTACGTTTTCGAAACTTTGTGTGTGTGTACAAATGCTGTTTTTATCTATCTACAGTATCTATATCTATATGCTATAGCGTTTGTAAAAGTGTTAAGTGTGTTTGTGCATGCATGTGCGTGTGTTTGCATGTGCGTGCGTGAGCATATGTATGTGCATGTCTGTGCATATACGTGCGTGTGTGTGTTTGTGCATGTGCGTGTGCGTGCGTGTGTTTGCATGTGTGTGTGTGTGTGTGTGTGTGTGTGTGTGCGTGTTGTAGGGGTATTGAAGCGCTGCCATCTATCTGGCAGTGAGTACCACCGCAGCTATGCCGCTGCTGTTGATATGCAATAGGAGGGGCGGCAGCTCGAGAACTGAACTTTGTGACAGAAATACATGATAAATGATCAGTAATGCTTCCCAACGTCTTAGAATAAATCAGAATGAAGAATAATTCCACGAATAAGGATCATTTATAGGTTGATCTCATGTTCCATTTACAGACTCGGGGCTGTGTAGAAACACCAGATTGTATGTAGCCTGCACACAGACACTTGGCCATGAGGAGAATTACGCAAATAAATTGACAATAAAGTGAATTTGCCGCAGTGGCCCTCTCCTTTAAACAAGTAGGTTTATTGATCGCAAGCCCACTGCCCTCTAGAGCATATTCAGAGGATTGGCATGCAACGTTCTAGAATAGAAGAGTTAGTTGTCACCATCATTATTAAAACTATAAAGACATTTTCTGTCAATATTCTGTAGGTTTGATGCTATTGTGTAAACTAGTTAAGCCATTAACCAGGCCTTGGCTTTAAAAACAAACTAGTGAGGTTTGAAAGGTTAAAGAAGAGTGTGTGCTGAGGGTCCATTGATTCAAAAGGGCTCGACTTGTGCCGGACCAATCCCAGCTGCACACGTAGAAAACATATGAAGGTCCCAATATCAAGCATGGCTCAAAGCAAAGTCATTTTGAATATTTCATTTTGAATATTTCATTTGAATATTTTTTCAGACTCTGAACAAATATTGAAGCTCTGCAATGCAGAGCTTCAATATTTGTTTAATGGGACACTGAAAACAGTGCAGATACACAATGCACACATAATGCTAACATTATAAACCCCCCCCCCCCAACACCACATATGTACCAAGCACCCAGAAGCAACCGCAGAACAGTGAAGGTGATGATTTCCAAAATGGCAGGCTTTCACACTTTTCCATTGCAGGAAGAAGACCGCAGAGCTGCTTTAACTGACTTCTGCTCTTCCACTCAAGAGCTATGGGTAAGAAGGGGGGCAGAAGAGCAGGGAGCTAAGCTAATACACAGGAGCGATAGAGACAGGAAGTGGACAAGTTGAAGACGCACGCTGTTGACGCATGAAGAGAAAAGCTATCTCGTCGAGAAAGAGGAGGCAGTTCACCTTCTTACAGACGGCTCAAAGAGACACAGGGTCACAAGGAAGAAAGCAGTTTTAACCAGTGGCATTGCTATCTAACCAGGCATCATCAGTCTTGGGGTTCCGGGGGATTGGCTGTGTCTCTCTGTTGGTCCTGAGACAGGCAGAGTCCAAGGGCTGGCTGTGTCTGTCTATCTGCTCCTGTTCTGTCAACATGAGAATGAGTCCAACCCGCCAAAAATGGGATAAATACATTTGGGTTTATTGACAATGAGTTTTCATGTTTTTGTCCCATGTGGTTTGTTTTTCTATTTAATATATGTCCTCAACAGAGGTTTCTGATGAAGTGTGATTGTGCCACCACCCTTTATGTAAATAAATAGCGATCACAAAACAGTTTCTAGCTAAGTTGCAATGTTTACGTTTTGCCTTCTTTGCACTTAAGTTTAATTGCCGTCACTTCATAAAATATGTTTAAGGAAAATACACAACAAGCCTTGTTTTTCATAATGATGAATTGTGCTGACCACAACAAAGGTACAGATCTGTGACTTGTTTTATTAATAGATCGTTATGCCTTCCAAGACGAGCTACAGTAAATCAATATTTCCTAAATATATTTTTTTGTTTTTGACAGTGCTGACTAGAATAGAATAACCAATGTGACCTGCCTTATCCTTTAACAATTCAATCTGTAGTCAAAAGTTTATAATTACATAAAGGCATAACAAATACAAATAAAAACATTATCTTGGTTATATTATTATAAACCTCACAGGTTCACAACAAAACAAGTATTACTGTGGCAGATCATGTGCCATTATAATTCAGATTCATTGTTAAGTTCTATACAAATATATAATGTATCAAAAATACATTATTTACAGTGCATTGCATACTGGACAGTATAGGCTGAAAGTCAATGTGACTTGGAGTGAAATCTAAATGGCTTTCATTCTCCCAACTAAAATATCTGACTTCTTATGTAAAGAAACTGACTAAAGAATACAAATAATGATAATACCCCACAATATGTATATTGTGGGGCCATTGGTCAAAAAAGTTTAAGAACCACTGCCGTAGCTAGTACAGTAGTGTGATGTATTTATAATTTTAGATTTCACAAACATACAACTTGTGTAATCCAGTATGCGACCGTTATCCTTTATGGTCATGCAAGAACATTCCAGGCAGCATGTTGCATGCATGTTACTCACATACAATATTCTGCCTGTTTGCTTGCTAGTCAGCATTACTAGTAGTGCTTGTTTGTTTCAGAAGACGTGTGAGCAAAATAGGAGTTCTCCTGAAGCACCACACTGTTGTGCCGGATGGATATCTGGGTGAACCTGAGGGAAGAGGAGGTCCTTCGGCTCGGCCTCCAGTAAATCCCTCTCCTGCGCTCAGACCGGCCTTTGTGCCTCACGCTGGTGTATTTCCCATTTAGGTTGGTGTCTCCGCAGGCGTTGAACCACCATCCACCTGGAACAAGTTACGCACATCGTGGAGACAGAACTAGTCCATAACATACTGTTCCATGCCCTTATCATTTAAAGGTGTCATTCCTGGGAGTGCTTGCTGAATTCCAACTCAAATCAAAACAAAAACACCTCTCCCTTCACTGCCATAGGGCGCTTACTCAGAAGCTCCGCCCCACACACTGGAAAAGCATTGCGAAAGCTAGGATATTGTTGTGCAGTCTGCACCACTTTGTTAGTGTTCCTATTTACGGAGCCAAATCTGTGTATTAGTATAAGTACCAGATCATTTTTTCAGCACACGCAGAGATACTTGACATGTATTAGCTTACAATCGCTTAATATAACTTTAATGTCATCCCTATGTCTGCACACTGTAGACAACCTTTGTTTGCAGTAATGAACCAATTTAACAAAAAGATTTGGCACCAACATTTGAAAACATTACCTTTGCTTTGACCAGTAGCATCACAGATGCATTAGACGTGCTATGTTGTACTGAGATACAATACAATGGAATATTTTATCCTAAAAGCATGTGGCCTTATATTTAGGTAAGTAATCTACGCAGTGAAAGTCCAATATCACTTTTAGTTCAATATCCCCCAAAAGCAGTTTGCATGCATTGCATCAGACAGGAAAAACCCTAACCAGTTCATGCATGCTTAAAATTGACAGATCCCAAGCCCCGCCCCATTAGTTACTGTTACAGGGTTGGACAAAACAGCAGTCAATTCTGTTTATATGAAGATTCAAACCATTGTTAACATTTGCATAGAAGGGGGTGGGGTCTATGCTGATGTAGGCATAGCGACTACCTGTATACTCATAGGCACAGTTGAAGTCTGGGTGGCGGTCGTTGTCCCGGTCCTTGGTGGAGAACATCATCCCAGACTGGTTGGTCATGATGTCGGCCAGATCTCCAGACGAACGAGCGAAGTGGATGGTGTAGTTGGTCTCAGGACCTTCCAAGCTGAAGCTGTATTCGATGGTGCGCTTGCTCTGTTTCCACTCCTCCAGCTCAAGGTGGAGTACAGAGGTGTTGCCGGGGCCAGCCAATGAGTGGATCTTCTTGAGACCCAGCCAGAATTCACCTGGGCGAGATCATGCTACACACTTGACACATGACATTTGAGCAATGCAAAGTAAGAGAAGTCATTTAGAATTTGGTAACTGACAATGATTGGATGTGAGTCAATGTTTGTGATTCTTTGTGCTAAGATAGAACAGCAGATAACCTTCAAAATTGCCAAATCCTTCTTCGTACTTCACCCACGTCTGGTCAAAAGTCACCAGGCCATCCTTCCTTCGCTGGATGACCGTTGACCCTACGTCTGATTGCAAGCAGGAAAGGCAGAAAATCCTCAGAATATTTGATCAAAAATGTATATCCATTCAAAAAATAAATGTCAGAAAATTTACCAATTTAAAACTTTAACATAAATACAACCTGTGCTCTAAATATATAAATATGTCAATACTTATTTTAATGGCTTAGTTAGTAGCCTATTTTTATACATGGCACTATAGGCCGCCATACACATTGGTGTATGTTGGCCCGGCAACTAAATATTTTGTACCATATTTGATAGGGGGTCCCTGTGCCGTATTTCTTGGCCCGAAAAACGTTGAAGACCTCTGTCATAGACCCACCCCCATATAGCTCATAGGCATACCCCAGTACAGGTAATAGGCCCACCCCTATATAGATAGTAGGTAGGGATGGCACAATCCAGTTTTTTCAGTCCCGATACCAATACCGGCACTTTGGGTATTGGCCGATGCCGAGTACCGATCCGAATAAAGTGTTAAAATAGTTTTAAGTTAAGTTGCTAAATAAATGACAGCCAATCTCTCTTTTAGGACTTAGATGCATTTTAGAAATCTGCTGATAGTGTGGCCTGGGTAGTTTAGACATGGCTGATGCTTGACACTAGACCTACCCGGGTAAGCGTGTGAAGATTAGCCCCATGGATTGGTTACAACTGTCCAATTGTCATCGATACCGATCCAGGTATTTCAGTCAGTATTGGACCGATTTCTGATCTCAGTATCGTATCGGTGCCATCCTTAGTAATAGGCCCACCCCCATACAGGTAATTGACTCCACCATCCACATTGGACACAATGTCAAGGATGTGTTGTGTGGTGTGGTCTGCACCGCTTTGTTTTTGTTTCCACTCATAGTGAGGGCTGTGTACTGTATATAACCATAGGTAGTAACACCAGATTATTTTTCAGTGCACACAGATTGCTAGGAGATATGTACTGACTTTGACAAGAGGTGTATTAGCATACAGTAGAGTTGCTGAGTCCACCTTTAATCAGTGTCTATCAGTGTCTTACTTGTGTAATGTTTACCTTTGCTCAGGTCACAGAAGACCATGAAGGGCTCAGATCGATGGGGTCTGATAGCATAGACACCACTGACTCTGGCCCCTCGGTCAAACAAGTCAGTGCAGTCGGAGGGCAGATCTGCTTTATAGGGAACCAGAGTGTCAAATCTTTAGGGGGGTTTTATAAAACAGTTGGAATTAACTATTTGTAGAAATCTTTACTTTTAAGGGCAGAACAGTAACAAAGTTTTTCCAATTGTGGTCAAATGTCATGTACGTAAATATAAGCAAACACAGCCACCTGATAAACAAACCCTTACCAATTATGTCTGTGCTGTTTACGGTCACATACGGTGTAAGGGTTGGCGTTTCCGAATGAAATATTTCTGATGTTTCTGATGTTCTTTCAATTGTCTCCTGGGCAAATGTGTTGGACGTGAGCTGAGAAGAAAAATGTATAATTAGAATCATACCGTGACAATAAAAACATTTGTGTACATCCTTCTGTTCCGCATTCCAAGTTGTGAAACTATTCCGGGTAAGTCTAACATATGCCATTCATGTCATTCAGCTGTAGGAACAATACATCATCAACAAATACCTTGTCTTCAAGAGACCTTATCTTATTCATCTGGTGGTTGATTTGGTCACTTTGGTACCTCACAGCATTTAGTAACTCGGTGATACTGTGTTCTTGTGTGTGAATCACCTCCTGTCACCACAAAAAATCTTATTATCAAACTACATTTGACAGTTATTATGGCACATTGAGATGTACATGCCTGTGAAACATAATGTTTACAACTATGTAAAAAGAATATTTTGCTAGCCTGTGCTAAACAAATGAATCACCTGACATCAATAGGTGTATCTACCTCCTCCAGTAGTACAGCTGTCATTAGTCTGATCTGCAACTTCATTACCGATGAATAGGAAGATCTTTTGCATTACACCAATGGTGTTTCAGAGGCCTACGAGAAACACAGTTGTAGCCAAGGTGACTCACCTTGAGGGCAGTGACCTCTGCCAGCTGTTCAGTGGTCACCAGGCCTTGTGACAGACTGCTCAGCCTCTCCTCCAGGCCTCCCAGCTTGTTCTGCAGCTGGCTCCTCTCCATCAAGATGCCATCCACCTTGGAGTTGATCTCAAGAGACAGGTTCTTCATCTCGTCATTGTTGGCCTTCAGCACTACTGTGGTCTTCTTCAGCTCCTCCTCTTCCTCCTTTATCTCGCTGGCCAGTGCCAACAGCTGGTAGAAGGACCTGTCAAAGATGTTGAGCTTGTGGAAGATGTCGTTAATCTGCGATTTGGTCTTCTGGACGAACTCGCGCAGGCTTTGGCCGAGCTGCAGGAGTCCAGTCGCCAGGAGACGCACGTCGTCCAGGCCGGCGAAGTGGGAGCGGGTTTCAACAGGGACTGCGGGCTCCGGGGAGCCTGGGGGCGCGCCGAAGAGAACGGGAGTCCAGGCCGACGCAATGGCCAGGAACAGGAGAGGCAGCGAACAACGCTTCATGTCTCGCTGTGTTGCTGCTTCACCAGCTGTGGCCTTTAGATGTCAGCGATGGGCTGCTCTGCTCTCCATAAAGGACACTTTTAGAAGACAAACATGGCCTTTATATAGCCCATGTGAAGGTAGGTTGATGATTAACCTGCTCATGTATCTGATGTAGTAACCATTGCCTCCTTCTGTTGGTAACCATATGCTGTTGTTTCATATTAACTGGGTAAATATACGTGCATGATACGTACTGTGTGTAATGTGTGTATAATACTGTATGCCTTGCTTTATGTCCTTTTTAAAGATACACCTTTGTATGGAAAGAAAAGAAAGAAAATAATAATAGACAATAAATATGTAATCTAATCTAAACCCTGTGCCTGATTGAAAATGAATGACTTGCAGTGAAGCAGACTGATATGTTACTATTCCTAAAATAATTCAAATTTTAACAGATTTCTCAAAACATCTTATAATTTACTTGATATATCATGATTTCTGTAGGATATGGGCCCATAATAACTTTATTTAATTGGAATTTTAATTGGAAACACAAAGAAATGACTTTTCCACTGTCACAGCAGGATAGTGCACGTGGACAGGTCTCAATATGACCCATAGCCACCTTTCACAAGGCCGTGGCTATATAGGCAGTGTTCTCTCTCTGAGCACTCTGTACAAGGTATAGTTATTACGTGATGGAAAGTACGACCCAGAACTTGGGACGGACTATGGTCATAAAATGGCCCTAGACTTTGATCCAAACGGCTCACCAGAACCTGCTCCTGTAAACTCCAGCATGGCCGCCCTGTAATGCACGCACATATGCGAAAGAATTTCCCCTCAGGGATAAATAATAAAGATTTATTGACTTGACTTGACTAGGCTACACACACAACCAACCTCTCTAGCTAGCAGCATCTCAACCATATATCACTATTGCAGAACTTTGCAGCAAAGGCTGCAGAACACACAGCAAATGCTGCATTGTTATAAAACATCCATACAACACAGACTGAATTAGTGAACTGTCTCACATCCCATGGAGTGATACATAGATGATACAATATCCACAATACTATCTGAGACGTAGAACTGTCTGAATGCTGCTGTGGTTGGCTTTAAGCCATGTTGGCTTTAAGCCATTCTAAAGAAACTGGTCTGGGCCTGTCATCAACATCAATGCCACTGACTGGACTGGAACTTGGTGTATTAATAACGAGCAGAGTCCATTAGTTTACTCTGTCAATATGTGGGGTATTGTGCCTGCAATTTTACGTTGATTCCACCAGATAGCAATAGCTCTCCGTTTCTGTTATAAGTTACGTGCATCAATGTATTTGTATGCAGCCTGAATGCAGCTGTTTAAATACAATTATTCATGTGATATAATGATTGTTAATTACATTGCTATATTTAAGTATATATTTTATTGTTTTATCAGACGTCAAAACTATACGATCACAAAAAATAAAATAATTGTCATATTGTTTTGTTACATATTTGATTTATTGTAATGCAATATAGTTTTACAGAGCATGTGGAGCTGTGGGAGCCGACCTACACCATTAAACTGCTTTGAATACCCCACCTGATCTCCTAAAGAGTAACTGGACAGCCCTACCACAATCACATATATATATATATATATATATAATAAAATATACAAAAATATAAATCAAAGTATATTATCTTTTTAAAATGTTACAGGGAAAGGATATGATTGATTTTACATATTGCCTACTATTTGCAAACAATGGCTAATTAATGTTTTTTGTACATAAAATAAAATAGGCCTATATGTTTACAAAAAAAACAGCAATAGGTTAATAAATCTTTATATTAGTATAACCCAATAGTAGCCTTTTGAAAAGACTGTAGGCTATAACACAATAAAGCAGGGGTATGCTACTACCTATGTATTAGGCCTATTGGCATTATTAAATATATAATGACACAATAGGCTATTAGTGAATGCCTTGTACGGTAGCTGACCAATCGCATTTCACTGATTCTGTTGTTAACTCATTAGGAAACATATCTACCTCTGCACCTTTCCGTCTACTCAACTGACCAGTTGCGGCATCTTCCTCTTGCCGATCTCATCGCCTCGATTCCCCCCCCAGGTGATGATTGGCTCCCTTTGACTGGATCACTTTACATTCTTTTAAATTTATTTAGTTTTGCTCATGGGCGGATTAGCATATAATCAACATGGTATACATTACATTACCATCAAAGCCAGGGGGGACATGTCCACCATTGTTTCAACATTTTATACTCCATGCATTTACTATCAGAATCAGACAAGATACATGTCAAATGAAATAAGATGTAATGAAATGTGTCCTTCAGTAAGCAAGTTCATTGAACATTCTGAACTTTCAGTCCACTGAACGCGCCGATGCATTCTGCAAAGACTGGCCAACACTGTGTTTGGTTACAGATGGATCACAGTGTGTGTGGGTCCCTAGAGAACATGTGTGCACGTGTCACATCTGACACAGTGTGTGTGTGTGTGTGGGTCCAGAAAGAAGACAGAAACAGTAGAGACGTTTTGATGCTTTTATTGTCAATTACGTTTGTGGGCTCATTCGTAGCTGCTGCTGGTGTTCCCTGGTGTCCCCTAATGTCCACCTGCAGGTGTGCCCTGCCACCTGCTAGTGTCCCCCTGCTGGTGTCCCCTTCACCTGCTGGTGTCCCCCTGCCACCTGCTGGTGTCCCCTTCACCTGCTGGTGTCCCCCTGCCACCTGCTGGTGTCCCCTTCACCTGCTGGTGTCCCCTGCCACCTGCTGGTGTCCCCTGCCACCTGCTGGTGTCCCCCTGCCACCTGCTGGTGTGTCCCTATCTCTTCCTACACCATATTTTGAACCTTCCCCGTGGACTTCTTGACTTGGGGGTGGTGTCCCGCTCTGCTAGTTGCTTTGACTGGTTTAGCAGGCAGTCATTCATGGTGTTCCTCATTTTCCCCAGTGTTCTTTGGACTATTTCCAGCTGGTCTCCTGTGACCTTCAACTCCCCTCTTAGTGCGTCATTGTCTTCTAAAAGGGGGAGGACTACTTCTTTCAGGGTCTTCTTCTCGAGGGAAAGGGTCTTTACTTTTTCCCTACAAAGGGTCAGCCCCTCTTTTAGTTGTCTATTTCTTTCATTTGACGTTTTGAGCTTTGCTTTTAAACTTTCCTCTAAAAGCTCACTTTTCAGTTGCAGCTCATACCGTTCATTTTCCAGCGCAACCTTGTCCTTCTCTAGCGTCGCTCTGTTGTCTGAGAGCATTTCTATCTCCTTGTAGAATCTCTCGTTATCCTGATGTAGTCTTCTCTTAAGCTGGCTGATAGTGGACGCCTGCTTAGTATGTTCTCTTCTCAGCTCTTCATTCTCCGCTTCCTTTTCTTCATATTTGTTTTTTTCATTTCGTAATTTTGCCTTCAGCTTTTTAATTAGGCTTTTTGCCAGCTCCAGCATAGACACAGCCTCGTCCCGTTCCTGCTGCATAGACTCTAACTGGGCGATACACTGCCTCTTTGTTCTGTCTATGTCCATCTTCAACATGCTCTAACAAATAGGAATAATAATAGTATTTTATTAACAAAATATAAATTCAATACCATTTCATTAATGTTTTGATCCTTCCTTATGTAAGTGAATATTAGGTTAGGGATTCTTGGACAGACACATTTAGAGTTGGGGTTAAATAGTAGCAGGGTCAATGACAAATAAAGGTTCTAAAAAGATATTTTTTATTATTATTTTCAAAATGGACATTGAGCAAATCTTGGAGTCTGGAATTAAGTCTAATTTGATAAATAGCATCACACATTACAGCAGATTACTACACCACAACTAGTCAGAACCGTTGATACAAGGCAGGCACAATTCATACTTGTATGTTTATGGCAAATTCTAACTCTATTCCATCTGAATGTCAGCAGAAATCAAGACAGACCTACCCAAGTTTTTCCAAACGTTTATTGTCTAATTTTAGTGGACACATGCAAATTGTAAGAGATGTCCGGGTCTTAGCTGACACCCTGTGTGTATCTGCTATAGCCCATTCTGCATTGGTTGTAATGTGTAGTTCTCTGATGCCTTTCTATCTTATTTTAAATGTATTTAAAATAAGATAATTAAAATACAATTATTTATAGTTTTCATAGTCTGTTCATTTTCACAGACGGTTGCGCCACCTGACATTTTTAGGGTTTGAGATGCCAAAACTTACTTAAAGATATTATTTGAATGTAATAAAAATGTATACAAACGAAATGGGCTGTAAAGGATAACAAGATACATATCATAAACTGCTGAAATTATTTTTAAAAGGAAATACTGCAGAGGGATGTCTCTTGGAACGTCGGAAACCAACAGACACAAGAAGAAAGAATACCGAATTGGCTCTTTTGTGGCTTCATGTGTAAGTAGGCTACAACGTGTGTATCATTACCTGATTGCAAAAAAGGTAATATGGAAATAAATAAACAAATAAATAAATAAATGTTGAAATACAGAAATAAATAAATAAATACATAAAATAATATATAAATAAATAAATGTACGTACAAATAATTAAATAAATAAATTTAGAAATGCA
>JAODOY010002584.1:0-12061 GCA_025399855.1 Forbesichthys papilliferus | reverse complement strand
TATATAATGAATATATATAGAAACATTCTCCAGTTTCTATGGTATTTGTAATATGATTTACTGTAATAAAGTCAATTAGAGTGATTTTTCAGAAAAATATTCTTAGAATAACAATGGAATATTTCAAAGCAAAATACACAAAAGTGTGCACAGATATACCATATTGCCATTATAAGAGGACTTGTATTACTGAGACCTTGGTGTATTTTATTTGACTTTTTTACGGATTAAATTATAATCTTCTAAAACCTTTCAATTGGAGATTTAATTCAGATTATAAATACAGTTTATAGAGAAGGGCTTTCCTGGTTGTGGAGAGACATTAATCTCGTCATAATGTAGATGTATGTATCTTTCTGAGTAGAAGATAGAAACAGGATATTTTGTGTGGTGCAGCTCCCATGCACCTTTATGTTAAGGTAAACTGCTAAGAAAACCTGCTAGCAAACCTGCTAGCAAAAGTAAAGTGAATACGCGGAAAGCAAACTAAAAATACCATGAAATATAATATATTGATTTTTAAATATATTGATTGTTAGGGTAGCGACAAGACGCGAACAATGTTTGTAAATAATAACAGTTTTAATCTAACAAAATTTAACTGAAAACCAACAACTTTAAGTTACACAGGTAACTTTTCTTGGCTTTAAACACGCAACACAGAAAGTATACAGAATAACCCGCGAGGGTTTAACCCACAACACATATATAATATAGGGGAGGACTAAACACTAAACCAGGAACAGGTTAGGTGAAGCCCTGCCACCTGTCTCAGATCAGCGATTAGTACTCCGGCGAATGGGAGCGCGTGGGAGCGGCTGGCACCGCCCCACCACAGGAGGTCGACGTGACATTGATATTGAAAATAAATACATTTTGTTTTTTATTTATAAAGCATTATTATTATTATTATTATTATTATTATTATTATTATTATTTGCAGTATAGTGTAATGGTTATTTATTTAGTAGTATTTATTTAGGATAGTATGTTTTGGTTAGTGATACAAATCCCATTCCAGAGAACAATGTTACTGCTCCTGTGGTGATGAGTGATGGATCGCACTGTGCATTGTGAGTTATTTATTAAACCCCAATCGTTTCTATATTGTTATTTTACCAAAGTATAACATCATAACCAGAGAGAGAGAGAGAGATGGAGAGAGAGAGAGAGGAATCGGCCTGCAAGCTAGCTAGCTGTTTTATCACAGATGATAGCAGATAGCAGATAAAGCCTGCACTTCAAAAAATGCCCTATCAAAGATAAGTGCAAATATATTAGGTATAAGCTTACTAATGCTTAGAACAAGCAAAACTGGCTGCCAGGGCAGTAAGTGAAATTAACTTGATAAGATTTCTTAAATTATGTGTACATTTACTTATTAAGTCACTAGATATTAATTAAGTCACTAGATAAGGCTTTTCAATTAGAAACAAGTGCAACTAGATTTTAAATCTAAAAACAATATTATCACACTAAATTAGATAAAGTTTGAAGGAAGGAAAAACAAATATTACTTAGAAGATGAAAAATCTGATGCATGTGTAATTTATGAGTAGACAAAAAGAAAATTATGTGACACACTGAAAGGAGGCTACCAAAAATCAAACAAATCGTATTGCTATCTTTCCCTAATCAAAGAATACACTAGCACAATACCTAACAACTGTAACAGATCTAAACTTAAGAAAACATTTGACTATATACAGACTGAGCAAGCATGGCTTAGCTATAGAGAAGGGGCTTCATAGACATACCTGGGTCCCAAAAGAGGACAGAATATGAGCACACTGCCGCAAAACAAGGTAAAATTGCAGTTGCACTTCCTAACTACATGCAAAATATATGAACACATTAGAGCCAAATATTCCTCACACACACACACACACACGCACTCACGCACAGACACACATGCACGCACACACACACACACACAAATACTTTGAGACAAAAACAAATGCAGAAAAACTATATTTACTAGGCGAAGTAGCTATGTGCAAATACAGCACCTCGATTTGTGACATGCTGCCATTAAGAAAGATTAGTTTCTTTAATGAATTCTATCCCTATGTCCTGTATGTATGATGTATTTATTTTCCACTGATTTGGCAATATACACACGTATTTTATTTCAATTATTTATTCATGTATGATTTCTTTTAATATTTTTTTAGCAAATATATACAGTAAATGAGTGAGATGAGGAATTCTTCTAGGTAATTCTACCCTAGTGCAATATTGATGTTGACAATGCACATTTTTTTAATTTTAACTATTTATTTATTTGTTATTTCTTTGTGATTTTAGCTATTGTAGAAATCCTTATTCTACTGTAAAGTGCCTTGACACTGAGCACACTTTGCTCTCAGCTGATGGCTCAATTCTAAAATAACAAAACAATGGACATTCAAACTGTGATTTTAGCAATTGTATAGATCAGTCGGTGTTTCTGTAATTAATTCTACCCTAATGGGATATTGATGTATTTAATTTCCACTGCTGAGGCAAAGTCATTTTTATTTCCTCCAATATTTATCTATTTGTTATTTCTTGATTTTAGCAACTGTATAATACTTATTCTATTGTAATCATTAGCATATTGTACAGTGCTTTGGAAATATTGTTCATCGTAAGATTCATGCCAAGAAAGCCCATTGAATTGAGAGAGAGACAGAGAGTGGTGTCAAGACAAGACAGAGGTGTCAATCATGTATCATCATGCGGAACGATGAAGCGTGGTCACGGGAGGCCTGTGCAGATGTGATCGCTGGCAGCCTATACGTCCATGCTGGCAGCAAACGAGCAGCGGCCCGTCAGGGCAGAGTGTAGTCTGGCCACATCTAAGCCAGCCGAGCGGGGGAAGGGCTTCAAAGGACAGAAATAGCCCGCGCTTTGTCCCGCTGTTCCTGCTAAAGGCTGCGTCATATTGAACGCCGTGACACATGGTGTGTGGGGAATAGGGCTTCCGGTCAGACTAGGGCAAACACACACACACACACACATTCTGGAACATATAACAAAATAGGAGAGGCCATGAAAAGTCTGAATCTTTGAACGCCTTTCAGTGCACTCAAAATGTTATGCAAACTATTTACATGTCTGCTATCACAGTAAATGGTGTAGCTATTACCTATTGGGATAGTCTCAGACCCAAGTGAAATGTTATAATTGACCCCATAGCCTGGGTTGGTTGTAACATATTCTGGGATGTAATTTAACAATATGATTGACCCCGGGGTGAAATGTAACATTATGCAAATATTATTATGATAAAAACTTGATATTGATAAATTTTTATCCAACATAGAGTAATTGGTGTGTGTGTGTGTGTGTGTGTGTGTGTGTGTGTGGAGGGTTGATGAGAGAGAGAGAGAGTGCATAATGCATATTATTATGTAATACGTCAACTCTGACACAACACAGCTCTCAATTTGGGTGTACAAGGACCTAATGGCACGCAAAAGCATGCCACAGAATCTTATAAAGGGACATGGTTGTATGCTTTCTCTGTTGTAAATCCACAAAACACATGTAGATCGGTTTGTCAAACCCCTCATGTATCTGTTCAAAGACAGAAGCTTGTCCACTGTTCCACGCTTGGACAGAATCTGCATCGTTCTTCCTTAATCTTTGATTAGACTAACAGAGTCTTTTCCAGCACCTTGGCATAAAGTCAGCTTTTCCCGGAAGGCTGAGGAGTGTCATTCCCCGATAGTTGGAATACACCCTCCGGTCACCTTTCTTAAAGATTGGGACCACCACCCAAGTCTACCATTCCAAAGGTACTGCTCATGAAGTCAATGTGATTTTGTAGTAACGTGTCAACCAAGACAGTCCCACTACATCCAAGTATGTCAGCATCTCTGGGCAAACCTGCGGAGGTGTTTAACAACCTCAGTGACCTGCGTCTCCTGGATTCGAGACATCCTCAAAAATAGTCCTTCCAACTCTTGACAATGTCCTCAGTCAACTTTACTGTTTTTTTTCTTTGCCTGGCATTACACCGCTCCCCTAAGTTCCATGTCACAGGTGGTGGGTCCACAAAATGTTCCGACGTTGCCTTTCTGGGCTAGAAAGTTAATAGTAAAATACTGTGCCATTGACTATTGTTGGTCAAACGCGCAATAGCTTGCCACTGTTTTAAGATAGCAATGCATCAATTATGCACCTGACCACATCTCACTTTTAGACCAACATACCAACACTCAAATGGGCACACGTGCATTTGCCATGTAAACAATGTGAATGCTGGACAATAAAATTAACAAAACAACTTAAACTAGCAAAGACATTTACCCTGTACTCACACCACCAGCTAGTCAGCTAAAAAGCGACAAAGCTTCATTCATGTCAATAAGTACCAGGCGACTATTTAAAAAAAAAAAAAAGTAAACCTTTATTTTACCAAGAGAAGACTCATTGAGATTCAAATCTCTTTTTCAAGAGTGCCCAGGGAACTATTGGCGACAGTGAGTGACAAAGTGGCCAGCTACTGGTGATCGGTGACTTGGCGACTTGGAAAGTTGACCAACAACGAACTTTATTCAAATTTTCAGTGATGGGGTGTAGCGACTAACAATCAGAGAGAGTATATGTGTGTTGGCAATGCCCCTCCCTCCTCTTGGAGAAAATGTATGCTTGTTCATTTACCGTGACATAAACGCATACGGTTATCTACAATTTACACGTTTTTTTAGCCCACGCAAAAAAGTCTGAAACTACTACAAAGACACTTGGTCTGAAACAAGTAAACACTTGGTCTGAAACTACTACAAAGACACTTGGTCTGAAACAAGAAAAGATACTGGTGGACCAATGGTCCAATGGTAAAGATAAATTCAACATAAACGCTTGCTTTGTAACTGTAAATCCCCTTGTGGTTAATACCAGCATTACAACAGCATTGTAACACTACTAAGAGTGCTCCTTCTGCTACCCCAACTGTTCTCTATCCCTCTACATGCATTAACAACATAAATGTAAATGGGATGGGAAATGTGTAATTTTGGAGGTGATAACGGGTGAATTAATGCACGGTGGCTATAAAAGAAATTGCACGTTTATTTGCTTATTAACTTTAATTAGAACATTCAAATTAGCTTACATTGGAGGACAACATTTTATCACGTTGTGGGTCACAAGCTACAGTAAAGAGTTTATTTAATAGCACATGATTAGCCTATAAACAAATATAAACACCACAAAAAAATGCATCAATATATACCTATGAAATTATCTCTACTCCTCTTGTTACCCCCAAATATACAGTAAGTTAATTTAAAAATGGTCAACACTGACTTCTCTAATAATTTCACATGATGTAATGTATCCAAGATTATGATGAAATGTGTCCGCAACAGTCACATCCATTCATTACAACAGCAAATCAACCAATCGTGAGCTGCATCTGAAAGCATGTTGGGCCTAACCAAAGCATGCATCAAGAGCTATAGTAGGCTACAACATTTTACCTAGCGGCAAAAGCATCAATGACGTTAGTGGATGAAGGACATCCAATGCACCATGTTAGGAAGCATCGCAGTAGGCATGTACAGTGCACTGCTGTCAGGACGTAGATGCATTGAGTCATTTATTGTTAGCTTTTCCCTGCGCAGTGCGGGAGTTAGCCTTATTCTGCACACCAGCGGATGTTTGCCTGCACTTTTAACTTCATGAGTTCTACTTGGGTGTATTTGTGACACTGAAGTACTGTTGCCATTTTTAGCTTGACCCTCCAGGAGCCAGCCCCCGCTACATGGCTGAATAGCACACGCGGTGCCTCTGTGCTGACAACGTTGATTTGTCAGTGATTTTTAGATTTTTTCTATAAATAGCTTTGCAGCCACGTGCGTCTGCACCAAATGCAGATGGATACAAACCACCGAGCCCTAGGCAAAGTGAGAGAGAAAGAGGACTGACAGTCAGCGACGTGAAGTATAACGTATTGTAATACGTGTATAGCATTGTTGACACTGCGCTACATCATTGCATTATAGTGCCTCCAGAGCTCCCCTTCCCCCGCCCCCCTATCAACATATACCCGTGTTTACGTTTGAACAGCTGTGCACGAGGTCTGAGTGGCTGTAAGTGGCAGGGTAGAGGGTGGTGTGAGCCTATGTGCACTGCAGGGGAGGAGTGGAGATGAATGCAAAAACCTCAGCGGACTCTTTTGGAGTTAAAAATCACTCGTTATGCTTCGTGTGTAACGCGTGGCGGAGTGTTCCTTTAACCTTCGGATCAACACTTGTCTTGTGTGACAAAATAACACAACGCTCCGTGTTGACACAAACATGTTCGCGAAATCAAATGCGCACAAGCGTGCCCTCGCACACACACGCATGAAAATCATTTGCATGATTGTGCAAGCCTGCACGCACACACACACACACTCTTGCAGGGATATAAACAAGCCTCACTAAAACTCATTATGGGCTGATGGAGCTCCACATTTTAAGACCTCTGCATAGCTTGGTTTTAGCAAACAAATGAATCTTGGTATAAATAAAAAAAAATGGTACATTTAATGTAATGTTCCTAATTACCCAATGTTCCGTAGTGTATCAAAACAATCCACTGGTAGCTTTGCTGAAGCAATGATAGTTTCCTTACAACAGAGGATCTGCTCTAAAACCTATACATGCTAGAGTAAGCACACATTGGTGGGGACAGATGGTTGGATTGACAGACGGATACATGAGCAGGTTCAGCTTGTTTGAGTTGGTCTTACTCTAAAGAATAATGTATGGGGTGCTTTTGCTTATGGAGGTACACCTGTTCCCTGTTCCTCTAACGGCATTGGTTGATATGCAATAACCATCAGTTGCCACTCTCTTCTGGTGCCAATCTCTTGATTCCAGCAGGCATCAACAAAGACATAATCTGTAGCAATAGTCTACAATAGCAGAATAATGACTCATTCTGATGCTAACGCTAAACACGTCTTTTCACTACTTCAATGCTGGGTCTTCATGCTGATGTTCGGCTGAAAACAGATCCATATGCCTACAGTATTTCCATCTAAATGAAGTGAATGGCAGATAAGTAAGAACTTTACGGTCTGACATATACAGTACCCTGAAGGATCGGTTCATTTATGGCATGATTCAAAATGTGCTTACTTTCTAAATTACATTTAGCAGAGATAACTTAAAATAAGAAATATGTAATCATCAGTAATATGTATTCTTTTTTTACAGCAATCATCATGAAGACCCGACTTGGCTGTTTGTCCAACAAGTCCGACTCCTACAGTGACTTCTCGGAGTTTCTCCCACCTGCACAGCAAACTGCTGCCAGGTGTCTAAAGTGAGTTGTTTTAACTTACTGTATATCTTAATGGACCTTTACAAGTGTCTGTGCAACTCATTTTCAAAAAAATAACATGTAGAAAAATATGAGAAAAGGCTAATTTCTCATTGCTTTTGTATTGGCTTATTTACATATTCAAATACATTTAAAACACACATAGAAATACTTTATTACACAATGTAATATTCTATAATGACGACAATACATAATTATATTATTATTTCATCACGGATAAGCCATTATTCAATTCATTCTAACACACTTCTCCCCTTCAGACTATCAACAGATGAGGTTGTTCGATGGTCAGAATCATTTGAGCATCTTCTCTCTCACAAATGTAAGTGAATGTTTATCATTTTGCTCTTGCAGACCTTATCCCCCCCCCCACCAACCAGACCAAAAGCCACTATCATGTACAGTAATATTCTCTTTGCACGATATTTTATTCTATAATGTTTTATCAGCCAAGCACATCCCCCTGTTCACACACAGTACCTTATGTAACAAGCTAGAGGACTCTTTACCGCACAGTGAGTCATGCTGTATGCTTGACCTTCATCTTGGAACACTTGCAATCACAAACACAAATAAAAATGCATGGATGGTAAATTGCTGTACGACAGACTAGAGCGCAAATGTCTCCAAATGCTTGGAAGTATATTTAGGCCTAATTTGAGACACATTTGGCCACTGCTGCCACCAAATGTACACAGTTACTGTTAATGTTCTATTTTCCTGTAACTGCTGAATCAGTGTAATTTGTCAAAACAAACCTGACTAGATTACGCATTCACTATGGGTTAAATGCATTTGTCCAGAGGCAAGAATTAAGTTGTACCAGAACGTTGAACATTGCATCCCCTGCTGAAGTGTTCAACCATGTCAGTACTGATCTGTCCACACTGCTGTCATTAGCAAATAATCAAATTACTGTAAATGAAACCCTTTCCTTGACATTTAAGTTAGGTAAAACAAGAGAAGATGGCACTATGTGCTTTTACGTAAAATCCACCTGCATTGGTATATTTTTCCCATACAACATATTGAGTTGACAACACATTCCTTGTGTCTTTTTTCATAAAATCCCAGTCACGTGTGTGTGTGTGTGTGTGTGTGTGTGTGTGTGTGTGTGTGCGTGTGTGTGTGTGTGTGTGGGTGTACACAACCGTGTGTTTGTAAATATATCAGCATGGCTGATAGGACATTCTTTTCTACACAAGTCAGTGCACGTGGACGCGCATGGCGGTTTGTGTTTACAAATGTGAGCGCACGTGCGCCTGCCCATATGACTAATACTCATGAATAATTACTAATGGACTATCCACTGCCCAGTGCTCAGCCTTGTTAAACAAACAGAGGGAGAGAAATAACATGTCAACATGACACTGACCAACAAAAGAAAAACATGCTCGTCCATGCTGTTGTCAAAAAGGCACATTAAATAACCATTAATCCTAATTGATTAAGACTAAAAACACATTGGTTGGGTGGGAGTATATGTGACATTTGTTTGTGTTCTTAATCACTAGAGCCATTTCCTATGCCAGAGACAGTTGAAATAATATTACTATAGGGTGAACAGTAAATGACCTCTTGCTTCATGTGACTTAGCTGTTTTGCACAATAAAGTTAGGTGGTTATACAAGTACATCCTCAGTTGCCAAACCAAACGTCCAAACTACAACGTCCGGCATTTACAACTCTTCCTGCCTTATTCTCTTGTCCATTTCACAGATGGCCTGGCTGCCTTTCGGGCCTTTCTCAAGACCGAGTTCAGCGACGAGAACCTTGAATTCTGGCTGGCCTGTGAGGACTATAAAAAAGTCAAGAGCTCATCAAAGCTGGTGTCAAAGGCCAACAAGATTTATAAAGAGTTCATCGATGTCCAGGCACCTCGAGAGGTCTGCATACATATCATGTGTGTGTGTTGTGTGTTCGTGTGTGCGTGTGCGTGTGTGTGTGTATGTGCATATACAGTATGAAGCCTTACCAAAGTCCACATATGAGAACCAACCTTACATTGTAACAATCAACATCTACAGTGTGATTTTAACAATGGCAAATGCAACGTAAAACCCATTGAGATGTTTGTGTAAGTAGTCATGTCATTTAAATGATCAACTCAAATAGAATCATCACTATTTAATAAGTCTACGTTGCTTACCTTTAAAGATAATGTATCTACAGTTACCCTATATGTTACTCTTGGTAGGTCAACATTGACTACCGTACCAGAGAAAAAACCAAACAGAGTCTGGAGGATCCCTGCTCTACCAGCCTCAACGAGATTCAAAGCAAGGTCTACAGCCTCATGGAGAAAGACTCATACCCTCGTTTTCTCAGGTCCAAAATGTACCAGGATATTGTTAACAGGACACATGCCCAAAACCAACGCAGGTCTGTTTAATCTAGTGCAGACCAGACATGCAGTACACACACACAGACACAGACGCACACACACACAGACAGTATATTAACCCTCAGAGTTTACCGTGAAGGCTTGGAATGGTGAAGCAGTATGCTTGACTGATTTCTTTGTTGGCTGCCTACCTGCATGCATTAGATAAGGAACGTATATTTGTACTTCAACATACAATACAAAGATGAAACGAGGATAAGATAATAATTGTACCTCTCTCGCATCAAGTTCTATGTGTACGAGGGCCACTGGACCTGTTGTTGTGGTTGGTTTGTTTGCAAAGAATAGTACATAAAGTCAATCCTTTTGATGGGAATACACTGTGGAAAGCTAGTTTGCACAAATAATAGCTACACAATCCTGTATGTGGCAATGTTGTGTATAGCGGACGGCTTTGGTCAGTTTACATAATATCTGCTTCAGGGGGAGGATTTCAACAGAGGAAGTAAAATGAGTAATGTATTTCTTTATGAAATCTTTTGGAATCTTGTTTTTGTAGTGTACCCCTTTGTTCAGAGGAATATTGCATTCATTTGGAAGTATCTGCCCATTTATTGTAATTAGACTTAACAATATCATAGACAATATCTAAAATCTCAGAAAACAGCCAATTTTGTATTACTATTACCATAATGATGACTTAAAAACAATGTCTTGTTTTTTCAAGACATTGAGAGAAATAGAAATACAATTATTTAAACTGTTATGAAAGGTTTTGTAAAAATATCATACCTATTTTTTCAGTATGGACAACTAGAATATCGTATAATAGATTAAAGTATGAGAGGTTAGAGTTCACAAATGTGTCTAGACATTCTGCATCTTTGTTTCACGAGCATGTTACATCAACTGTGGAACCCTACTGGAAAAATAAATGACTGTAGTTTTAATGTAAATTAAAATAGGTATGCATTTTATTCTTATAGTATCTGTACTGCCTGCCTGAATGCATAAATACCAACTTATAGTGAAGCAAAAGTGAATTGACCCGTGCCCAAAAGGAATACAGCATGCGCTCCCACAGAGCCAGTAGACCATTATTTTGAGACATTTGTGACTGCTATGCATTGTATTGAAAGATGCATTTTGTGAGAGCAATATTTTGGTTTGTTGCATGTATGTCAACCTCATTATATGAAAAAATACCTAACCCACTGTATTTGATGATGTCTTGTACTGTCCACGAATGTAACCCTTCCTTGTTCCCCTTTCTTTTTTTGGAGATTAAAAATGTAATTGTTTGTCTGTTTGTCTTTGGTGCATTGACTCATTTAAAAACCCCTTAAATGTAAGAATTATCAAACATTCATTGTGTTAGCTTAGCCGAGTATAAGCGGACCAGGTCCATTCACTATGTAGGGCAAAAGTTTGTACAGAAGAGTGTCTGTCTAGAAAAATATGCCTTTACTAACAGTAGTGTTATGATAGTTAATTGTCACATTACATTTTGATTGTTTCAATATCAGTTACAATAATGTGCATCACTGTTCATTGCTAACGACTAGCAGTGTTCCTCAGAGAGTAATAGGCACAGTGTATACCGTATGCAGAAATAATAGAGATACATCTGGATGTAAATCAGAAACAACTTGGCCCAATAGGAGAAATTAGGTGGAGGGCAAAGGATGCCTTGTTTGTTGACCTGGTCCTGACATACAGGCTAAGGTTGAAGTACAGTAGGTACACTACTACGTATGAAGCCAATGGTGAAGATTAAAGCAAACTAAAGGGGTAATTGCCATTCTGACATATGAGACTTACTGCTCAAAACATTCTCCGTGTCTCAGTCTCAGTGGACATTTCTGCTGTCTAAATATCAACAGACTAAGGGAATGGACATTCTGTCAACTCAATGTTGAGGGTGTCGAGAAGTCTATCTACAGTATGGACATGTGAGCGACTTTAAAGGAAAAGTGAAAAAAGCAGCTGATGAGTTTTCTGAATTGGCCAATGGAAAACTCCACGAGAAGGCTGCTGAGAATATGAGTAAGTAATGAAAAACCTCGTTCTGTTCATGCTTGTCTGCATTGAGACTAGAAACTTTGCACTAGAGACAAGGGGGCTCCCCAACATGGCTCTCCAAGAACTCAATACATGTCTTATTAGGTTTGATGACAGAGCTCAGGATAGCACATTATGCGCTGAGCTTGTTAGCCTTGCATCCCAATAGGAAAGGCTAAGGCTAAGTCTCCTCTGAATAATTACATAGCCTGCCAGTGAGAAGCCACATGGAGGATAGTGATGCTGGTAGGGAAGGGTGGGTGTGTGTGTGCATGTGCGCGCACGTGTGCACATGCTGTTAAAATATGAAGAAATGTTGAGGTTGGATATGGG
>JAODOY010002583.1:0-12061 GCA_025399855.1 Forbesichthys papilliferus | reverse complement strand
CACAATATGAGCGAATTATTTGAGCAGCATTTGTATAGGAATGAGAAGATAAACACCATCCATAAACCCAGCGACATTAAAAAAAACCGTTGTCATGATAGCAAAAACAACCAAACGAAGAAAAATTTTCGTAATCGACCCACACTGGAGAAAACGACTGAGATTGCAACCTCCAACCGGAAGCGACACGAAGAAAACTTCGGAAAGTTTCGGAAAGCGACCCAGACTGGCGAAAGCGACTGAGATTGGCGACCCAGATTGGCGTGCTGCAGCCGGACTGTCTTGGACTATTTGCGTCCCGAGAAGTGAGTGATGTCAGACTCACTCAGAGTGTATAGCTCCTCTGTTCTTTGCTTTCATAGCCAAGCTGGCCGCTCGTGCTAATGTGTGTAGGTGTGTGTGTGTGTGTGTGTGTGCGTGGCCCACAAAGCAGTTGCATTGGTGTGATATTCTAGTGTGACAGCTAGTGGCATAAGTGCATAAACCCACTTTAATATTAGCTTTATGAATGAAGAAAGTCAGAGCACAACTTTTCTAAACTATCACGAGTAACAGAATGGAGCTGTGCACTCAACCGGAGTTAACAATCAATTTTTCTTCTACTACCAAACATTAATTAAACAAACTATTGTTATTTTCTAATTACTTAGAATTAGGTTTACACCCACACAAAAGGGAAAAAAAACTTTCTTCATAAACATGTCAGCAATTACCAGCTTTACACACCCGGGCTCCCTTAGATAAATGGAATTAGTGAAACGACACGTTCTGAACAAAGAAACGACGTGTCTGATGTCACACAATCCTGTGCAGGCTGTACTGCCTCAGACATCGCAGAAGCTTTCCCATCAGGCATCTAATAACAAACTCCAGCCAGGCATCACACTGACAACTGCTGCATTGCCCTCTCTATATGCCATGTGCCCCCCCACATCCCCCAAGACCAAGATGTGGTGTCCTGCTGCCAGAGCAGAACTCTCCCCCCACTTCTCCTTCTCTCCACATACTCTATGTAATTAGCCACCATGTGTCTGATTGGACGTAATGAGAGCTGGAGAGAAACAGTCGGCCATCTTGGAACAAATTAGTGTGTGGATATTAGCCTCTTGAACCCTCTGTGCTCTCCCACCGGGGTGCTTCTGAGCGGCTTACAGGACAAAACTGAGCTATTCCATTTCTACAGTGCTCTGGCTAAGGAAGAACAATGACACAGCAGTGCATACAAAGTAGCCGTGATGGCTCTATGGTGTGCTAATACAGGACTACCCTGTGGGGCGGGGAAGACGGGCGACGGGCACATATAGGTAGACGGGGCGCACAGAAAAGAATTTGGGGATGCAAAATGAGCACCTCGCCACGAATTGCTGAAACAACAGCACTGCCAAGGCAATTTTACACCTCAATAGCTCCAGACCTCAGCCACTGTCGTCCCAAACTCTGAACTGCATGTCTTCCTGTGTGTCTTCATTTATTTTGTGTCACTGTCCCTAGACGTGAGAAGCGAAGCAGTGAGAAGCTCCACCCCTCCCCTAAAATGTCAGGGACATGGAGGCGTGTGAAGCATGTGGAGGGAGGGGGTGAGAGGAGAGATCAGGCACAGTGACTAGTTAAGGTATCTCTCTGCTTTCTAGATGGACTGCTCCCCAGATAGGCTCCAAGTCAATAAGTGTCTCACGTTCAGCAACGTGTTAGTGTGTTAACACTTAGCGAACGCCAAGGCACTTTCAGTACACTAATGACAATCACAGAAACTTAAGTGTCTATATGCTCGCTGGATGTCCAGCTTTGACTGGACATCCATCTTCTGAACAATAAAGAAGAAAAAAGAGAGAAAGAGAAAGGAAATTTCCTGAATCTCAATGCCCCCACATTGATCAATAGTTCTTTCCTAGTGGATTAATCTTCAGGGTGACTAGTGAATGACTGAAAGGTGAATGAGTTCATCATGACCATGAAGTATATGTTCCTGCACATTGCCCGGGCCTCTTGCCACAAAACCATGTGATTTAAATATGTTGAAATGACTCTCTTGACCCTTTTTGCATTAAAGATGTATGCCCAGTGGCTGCAATGGTGACCGTTCCAATGTCCTTGAAACCACTTGGGGAAAAAATATTCATATTAAATAGAATGTATTAATAAAATGGACACCAAAAATTAATAGGCCATCCGCTCTCTCCTTGAACACAATAGGTCTAACTAATGAATGCTTGAAGAATATCTAAAAGACCGTACCTGTCATAGAAACATGAGGCACTTGAGATAAGCTATAATTGACAAAGAATTATTGTTATAAAGCCAGCTAATGCAATTGGTCTCATACTTACTGTAGACCCAACACACATTCATTAGACACATGGACAGCTCTGCCATATCACACACTCACACACACGCACACACACACACACACACATTACACACAAACACACACTCACTTTCTGGATGTGAAATCTAACAAATGCATGACACAATGCTCAGGCTAACACACTGAAATCCATACATTCAGTGTAGAAGCAGAAAGGATAGCATTCACTAAACCACTGTTGTTTAGCATAACTATCACCAACCAACTCAGAGTGTCAGGGTTCCTGTCAGCGTTAACGCCCCTGACTTCTATCAACACACACAAGTAAAGCAAATAAGCAAAGCAGACATGTACAGCAATTGAAATGGTCTATAAGCACCCTAACATGCACAAACTAAATATGAAATTGTTAATAGATTAAATTATGAATTGTTAATTGTTAAGATTAGTGAGTACCTCTAGAACTGTGTACACCCACACAAACGTACCTGTTTCTCTCTGTGTTTCTGTGTCCAAGCCTCTATTGCTGTACACAGAAGACTGCACAGTGCTAGTCACTGGGGTGCCAAGTACCTATTCGCTGACCCTGTGCTCTTCGGACAGGTCTAGAGGAAAACACACACACACACACACACACAAACACACACACACACACACACATGCGCACGAGTGTGTGCACGCACACTCCTCCTCTGTGGTGGTGCTGCAAAAGAAGACACACACACTGCCTTGTGTATTATTCATGAGCCGCCTTGTTGAGTGGGCAGTTATTCAGCGGCTAAATCCAAGATGTGGCTCAATCTGTGCTCCATTCACTGTCCTGACTGCCATTGATCACCAAGCGATGTACCCAGATGCTGAATAAGCAGTGGGGCTTTATGTTGTAGAGCTCAAAGCACCTAGCTGTTAGCGCGGAGATTAATCACTAGACACTGGCATTGAACCAACATTTGCTTTCCAGAACTGATCCAAAGGGGTGCTCAAAGAGACACAGGCATGGTGTTTATTATACAAGTGTAACACAGCATGGGGCAATGATGTGTCAGTAATGGGAGTAATGGGAGACACTGTGTGAAAATCAATGGCACTCAGAATAAGTCCAAAATAGCCTCTAGTTTTACATAACTAGTTGTATCCCTCTATGTAGTCTTCACAAACACACGCACACACACACACACACGCACACACACACACATCCACTCTGGAAGGTGCCACAGGCAAGGACTCACACACTAATAGATATAACACTAATGGGTAGTTGAGCACATTTGTCGACTTTGATCATCAGTCATATAGCGTATTGTACAGTACATGCTGCCAAATGTGGCATGACCACAACCCGCACAATTCTACATTTGTCACGATGACAATCATCCATCATCCGTCAGTTAGAATTGTGCATGTGAAATGTTTTACCAAAAGGTGTTTCACTTGCTTTAAGCCTATATGCTGAGTCTGACACTTTCAGGCAAGGCGCATAACTAATAATAATGAATTCAAGTCATGTTTCTGTTTAGTTTAGTTTCCAATAGAAATACTGAAAAGAAAGATGCCTATTCTGCAGTCTAGACAAGTTATTAAAACATACAGTATAATATCACTCCATATATTACTAAGCAAAAAAGCCACTGTAACTGATGCAGCAGCAAATCTGTCTGGGCACAGGGTGATTGTTGATATAGAGCTGGTTAGCTGGTTGGCTACACAGTGAATTATAATGTACAATATTAATTAACTATCACAAACTAGCATTTGTACCTTGCATCGGCAGTAACAACGCTGTTTTGCGTTTCTGTATTATGACTGCCCTGCCTTGTTTCAGAAGGCCTCTGGTCCTTATTGGCTGGGTAGGCCCTGATTAGGCCAATTAAGTACACCTGGCCATGTCACATATATAGATGTGTTGCTGCACACTGTCTAGGTGACGCTCATGGCACCACACATGTTCTTGGTTTGCCTCTTACGTTGGTTTGTTTCTTAGGTTGTTTGGTTAGTTCTTTGTTTAGTTAGCATGCAACACGCACCACATATATTCAGTACTTACACCTACAGACATTCACACCTCATTCTATTGTTATTATGCTTGTTAGTTAAGTGTTTGGTTTGATTAGTTTGTTTGGTTTACGGCCCTTGAGCCAGGCCGTAACAATATAAAAGACAAGTTGCAACCATGTCTAATTATATAACAAACGAGAGATATATAGAACTTGCATCAGCAGGGTTTTAAGTCATCCAGTCCCAGGTGTGCCTGTCATTAAAGCCAAAAGGACAAGGACTGATGAGGACAGCCAAGCATTGGCGGTGGAGCTTTGGTCTACAGCATCCCATCCCAGCAGTGGGGAGCTGTAGATAGATATAATGCAATGCTCTTGCAATCTATTCCTCTGTGGACTGCTGGCTGACCAACATCAATTCCCTGCATTGTCAAATTATTAATTAAATGCATGCAAGAATAATAAGATTTAGACCTTTGGGACAACACATCATTGAAGCTCAATCTAAATCGCAGATTCAATCTATATTCTGCTACAGGCTCTTGAGCTAACTGATTTTGTTTGTTTGTTTGTTTTGTCAGAAAAGCTACAAGATTTGTAATCTTTACAGTACTGATTGTACTTTTGATATTTCTATTGTAAAAGTGTGGGGAGTTCAGAAGCCACAAGGACCACAACAGCCAAACCAAAACATTCAATTTCTCAACAGCTACCCAGATAGTATTGTTGAAATGAATACCGATCACCAGTGGGTGATATACCACTTTGTCTTAAAAGTAAATTGCACAGTATATACATTCTAGAATAAAAGGTGTCTTTTAGAATTGTGTTTTTTTTTTGTCTTAAATGCAGATTTTAAAAGTTATTATTATATATTCAATTAATTATTATTAACAAACTATAGCACAACAATGCTTTATTACCTATATTATGTTTGGTATGCATGTCTTGTTGATGTTTCACTGGATTTTATTACAAAACAGTCGACTTTTTGGCAATATCAATTGGTATGATGAAATCATTATTTAATGTTATATTCATACATTTACAGGATAAACTAAATTGAGCATTTGATTAAGATTATGCATTGTTATTTACTGTAATATTTCCTTTCTACAAGAGTGGAACATGTAAATATCACATCCAAAAGCCTGCCATAATATAGACTGAATTTGCCAGAGAAAGGGTGTGCCATGCTATTTTTCATTAACTTTTGCTAATGCCTATGACCTCCAGGGTATTTTGTCAATGTTGAATGCACTTTTGCTGAAATAATAACATCTATCAGTCAGCACAAACAGCAAAAACAGCTCAATTTGCAGAATAAAGGTCATTGGAAGCATTGCTTTTGATGGAATGATGGAAACCCACTTTTTGAAAAGGAAGTTTTTTTTTTTCTTTTTTTACTCTAATAAACTTGGAATATATAATAAAGGTTGCTCTGATATGCTGTAGTTGAAATCTTTTCAAGTTTGTAATGAGGACATTATTGACATAATAGACAGGCTATAAGAGACCAATGTCAGAGCAACACTTATTTAGCCGATTTTAGAGGTAAATGCAGTTAAATAAGAAAGAAAATTAAAAGGTCTTCATAGGGTTCACACTGCCAGTACAAGGTGTCCTTGGGAATTGAAAGTACGGTCAGCTTTCTTCAGCCACACTCATTCATTAAGCTGCTCTAATTAAATGTAGGCCAATTGATTGAGCCAAACATCAGGTTTTCCAGTAAAAGGGGTTTACTGGACTTTTAAGTGTGCCACAACAACAATTCTACAACATGGAGAAACACTTGTGTGCCCTTGAAGGCCACACAGCTCTTTGCAACATCTTAGAAAATGAGTGTCTGCCCACTTGTCTCCTGCATGCACAATTACTCAGAATGTGTGTCCTTTACAGTTGTACTGCTAAAGTTTCATTCTAATTCTAATTTAAATTAGTTCAAATGTACTAAAATTTATTAGAAAAATCTAAGTAAACAAGAAAAATGTATTGTAGTTTCCAGACATTTCTAAAATATTCAATGAGAAACCATGTAAGGATTAAATATAGCTTTTCTGTGTATAAAGTTCTACGGCATTTACAACTTCCAAAACATACATATTGTATTGTATGTATCACTGTGGAGTATCAAAGTAAAAAGTAATATGATAATAAATCAAGACGTTTTTAAGATGATAATTACATTGTGTCTGTGTTCCCACTGGGGCTTGATTTGAATAGTCACTTTAATAAATATGGGGCAACTAGATAAATACAAAAATGTTAATATTAAAAACTAAGAAGTTAATTATACAAAAATCCTAATTGGCCTTCAAATGTAGTGCCAATATACTGTTGATGAATGGCTTCATAATATTTTCTTCAATGGAGTAAAATCTAGGAATTATAATTCTAATGATGTGAAGACAATAGTTTTTTTTTCTCTTGTGCATGGTTTTATTTGCTTGCATACGTGTATGTGTGTGGGGGGGAGGAAGGGATTTCCATTATAAAATTGTTTATTTAGCATAACACAAACATTATCCCAAATTATTTAATAATTCAATCTTATGTATGTCTTCTGAATCAATGACTTGAATGAATGAGTCAATGAATAAAAGTTCAAGTCTGAATTGATGTGAGTAGCACTATGTTGTCATCTAGTGGTTAAAAAAGGCATAAACATCCACATTTTTGTCCAACAATTCTGAGTAGCCAACCTAATAAATTGTCGCGACTCGCCAGTAGTGGGCTTCTTGCATTAGTTATACAAATATAATAGTAATAATAATAATAATAATAATAATAATAATAATAATAATAATCACAAAACACTTAATAATAAATATTCAAAGCTGGATACAAATATTCCCAAGGTAACATAAACGAAATTACTTTATAGAAACAGGTTGGCAAGTCAACAACACCAGTGTGATAAGAGCTGCCATTCTAATAGAAAAACGACATTAGGCTACACCAATACTGTAGGCTAGGTTCAGAGTACAATTTATTCTCCACGATAGAGATCGATTGTCTGCTTTGGCAGAGCACAAATATTAATTAGACAATAAACAAATTGCATAGAACACACATCCGTCACGTTGCAGTATATATCATCCCTTGCCAAATGCCAGATAACGCGCCACAATAAAAATTCAACTACCTACAGACGTGACAAATGCACACAAAAATGGCCAATGGTAATAAAAACAACATTATCTAGGGACATATGATAAAACGTGCATACTGCAACACCGTCAACCAAACAAATGTCAATATTATGAAAACGTGAACTTACCTTATGACTTCTAATTTAGTTATAGCCGCTGCAGCGCAAAGCAGTCCTGAATGTGACTTTTCCTATGGCCATTGCCTTCCATTTGTACGCAATACAAAGCTAATGCAAGTGTTAAGTTAGTTGATCGTACCTGCTGCGTTAGACCATCGAAGTATATATTAATATGATCAAATGCAGACGTTGTTGTGAGACACAGCCACATGCAGGGTATCCCCCTGCTCCCTCTCGTCTCACACGTTGAATGAAGCGCGGCCCACTTTAAACTCATGTGACGTCATGGGCGATGGTGCTGATGCTGCAACGCCCCCCTAACACACACACACACACACACACACACTCACACACACACACGCGCGCGCGCGCCCACACACACACACTCACACGACGCAAACAATTATTTCTTCATTTTAATTTAAGTTTTTTAAATAACTAACAAATTCGGTTTTTGGTGAGCATACTCTTTACATGACATACATTTTTTTGACAAAGAATTTTTTTATTAATGATTTCTAAACTTGAACTCCACACTTCAAGAATGTAATAGATAGAAATTATGTCTTTAAATAGACTGCTTAACGATATTTCCGATTGGGTGGTTGGATGATGGAATTAGGGAAATTGCTCAGAACAGAATAATTATAGTAATTATATCCTATAGCCTATTTCTTTCTGTGCAGGTGAACATTTATTTCAAACAGCAAGTCATAATAATGCTTCTAATCAGTTTCATATTAGACAAACGGGCATCTTGCAATATATTCAGGGCTGGGAAGTAACTGATAGGCTACATGTAATCAGTTACTTGTAAATCTACTTCTGAATACACAAAAAAATAAACAGTAACTGTTATCCATTATCATATACAGTTACCATCTGTAATCAGATTAGGCTATTCAGGTATTTTAATTTATTTATTATGATTCCTTCTATGACTACTTTCAAATTTAAAAGGTAAGTTTGCAGAAGAAAAAATAATAAGCAATTGGCTGTTCTCTTATAAACTTCTCTTATTAAGTAAATCAATAATTGAAATGAAGCCCACAAATGGTCACAAAAATAATTAAGTAATCAAGTCATTTAAAAGTAGTCCTAATGGAAAATTATCAAATTATTATACTACATTTAGTTAATCCAAAAATAATCCATTATGATACTGATCATTTTAATATTGTAACCATAGGCTATCTTTAACAGATTAAGTAGGTTAACCTAAACAACCTTGAGTAAGACTATATGGAAAGATAGACCTTGTCCTACACAGATATTCTGCTATGCAGCACGTAGCCTATGAGACTCCGTTCTAACGCCCTCGAGGAATTGAGGAACAAAAAAGTGTATTGTCAAAACATAGGAAATGGCTATAAGCTATGTAAATCAAGACACCTTTTTTATCTTATATAGCTTGGGAGTCCCGTAATTGGTTCTAGCATTAGCATTGACAATAGGCTATTGCTATACTCAGCGCAACAAACCATATTTCAGCTACATAAAGCTGGGAAGCAAAATATCTCCCAGTTTAGCTCAATATCAACTGCAACTAATAGGCTAAATTATACATTTACATTTACGTCTTTTTGCAGATTTATAATCCTACAGGCCCTACGATTTTGTTTGTTTGAAAATTCGTAACAAACAAAAAATAAATAAATACTGTATGATTCCATCGCACAGGAAATAGTACAACAACTTGCTGCAGCCTGTCGGTTTGAATCAATCGTTTATCTTTGTGGAACCAGAAGCAATCAGTACACAACACTGTCCTGACCTGCTGGTACCACATGTGCCAGGCGAAAGGGAGTGAACAACAGTTGCCTGCACTTTATCCAGTGCGCCACCGGGCCGCCGAGCTATTTTTCCCCTTTGTAACCTAGTGTTCTTTATCTTCTGTCATACCATTTAGTCGCCAGCAGAGGTAGCACTTATCAAAGAATAGCACTGCCGTCCGGAAGACGAATGTAAATATTATATGACGTGACATTTTAGAATCCACCCATTAGGGTTGCCTGTTAGCAGCTATTTGGACACAATTGATCACATGATCTATTGCTAGTTTTGAGTAAAGGTTACATTTTTTTCCATCCACTATTTGTCAGTGTTGCTCACATTTGTTCTAGGCCTACATTAAAAAGATAGCAGTTCACCATGCAAAAGAGAAGGAAGCCTGAGCCCATCCAACTTAACCCGATTCCTGATGGAAACACTATAAACGGCACCGGTGCCACAGAGTGAGTCTCTGAATCCATTGTAGATTGACATCTTCTGCATGTATTGTCGATTGATGTTTGTCGGCTGAAATGTGTTATCTGCTGCTATTGTAATGTGTTAGCATATAGACAACCATATGATCTCCGGATATTTTGTTTAATGATGGTAGGCTAATTATCGTTGTGTTAACTTCTGTTTAATCGCTGCACGAAGGCCAGATCAGGTGTTGAAAAATCTGATGAAGGTGTACGCTAATAGCAGGACGATTTCTTTTTTTTGTTTGTTGCAGTGCTTAAATTCAATTATTTTAGTGCATTTCAGTCTCCTTTGCAATTGTATTGATAATTAACTTCTGCCGTGGCCATAATTCCTAGCCCGACTTAATGATTTTGAATAAGATAAGCAACATATGGCAGCATAAAGGATAAAAGGCAGCACTGAGATAAAAATGTTGATATTTTGAGAAAGTGCTTAACCCACCCCATCACCCACTTAACGATGAGTTTACGTAGTATAATGCCATGCCCAGTAGGCTACCTACAACATAATTTCATCGTTTTATGACAATTATAAGGCAGCCAGTGCTTTTTGAGCAGTAGACAATATAGGCTGCATAGCCTAGAAATGTTAACGTCAGAAATAAAATAAAATAAAGACAAAGTAAATGAAACACTCTTAAAACAGGATAAGATGCCACAAGGTGAAATAAAAATAATATCCCCTCCCTATAGGCAGATTAAACCATTGATAGAAAGCCTAAATGAAAATGATGATTAAGAAACATACACAGATCACACCTGAAGTGCAGTGAAATCATAACAAAAAGTACAGCTAACGATGCAGGATTGATTGGCAGGCCAGTGCATACACGAGCACACACACACCTACTGTAACATAGTTTGGTCATTGTTGTAAACAATATAGATTGCACTTCTTGTCAGTTTATGGAAGATCAGTTTCGACAAGAGTTAAACCAACATAATGACATTGCTGGCCCATCAATGATGTAATGTAACAGATTCATTTGTTGCCTTGTTTTGTCTGTTTGTTTGATATTTGCATGGCCTTTTTTTCCCTCTGTTGGCATGTAAGTGATTGTGTGTATCTGTAAACAATGCCAGTAGTTGGTTTATAGTTAACCTTAACCTGAGGTTTTTCCTAACATCATGAAGTCAGGATGGAATTAAATGTACAATAACACATATGGTGTGGTGGATGATCTTTATAATGTAGTAGCATAGTAATACGTTCTGAATGATAAAATGTACGACTAGAACAGCATTCTGTCTGTGCTGCAGGGCAGGTTGTGGCAAGCCAAAGAGTGGAATTTAGAGTGAAATACACACCAGGAACTCTCATTCAGTTATTAGGAAATGTCTATACATGACAGGCATGACAGGTTACAGGCTGTAGGCATTCAAAGCATCTGTTTTTTTATGTGTGTATGGGTTTAAATAGACAACACATGCAGCAGCTCTTTTGTCTACAGGTAGAAATGCGACTGGGAGCATGACATGTGATGGATGACTTCATGACATATGTGGGCATAACACATTTGTTATTAATCATTGTTTTGTACTTAAAATTAAAATATGTGGCATGTACATGCTTCAGTGGCATTTTTAAGTTTTTAGAAACACACAAAACAGCCTACACAAACATACAATGCACAGATGTACAGAGACCAGTGTCGAAGTTACATCGGCCTGCTTTTTCTCTCTGTCTCCAGATATGCCATAAACTTAGCCTATGCTACATTGACTTTATGCCTACTGAACCAAATTGAAATAAAGCAGGACTAAACCAAGGTTACTTAACTAATATAAAACAACACACATTTTTTAAGTCATTAACATGCAGAAGTGCAATACACCCAACTGCATATTATATTCTTCTTCTATTCTATTAGGCTATCTCATGGTTTAGGATAATAATCATTAGCTGTTGGCCAACAGAGTGATTTGAGTAGATGTTTAAAATTGAAAAATAAACATTAAAACTGAGATATGTGGTAGACACTGAACTATACATTTAAAAAACCAAAAGCATCAAGAACCTATAAACCTGACCGTGGAAATGAAAAGGCTTTTAGTATCAAGGACTAATGGATGTCCTTGAGGAGCGTTGTGTTGGTCGGAACACCAAAGAAAGGCCTGAGACGTGTTCTTCTCATCCTCCTGGGAGACAGCTGTTGCATGGAGCTATTGGGGGGGGGGGGGGGGGGGGGGGGGGGGGGGGGGGGGGGGGGGGGGGGGGGGGGGGGGGGGGGGGGGGGGG
>JAODOY010002582.1:0-12062 GCA_025399855.1 Forbesichthys papilliferus | reverse complement strand
ATACATATATATACATACATATATACATACATACATATATATACATACATATATACATACATACATATATATACATATATATACATACATATATATACACACACGGCTGATATATAAATTTTTCCCTGGGATTAGGCAACTTGCTCAAGAAACTCAGCCAGACCACTAGACTATCCTGACTATCCTGATTGTCTCATTAGCTCTGCCTTGGCTGGTAAAGTAATTTATCTGGGAAGGTCACCTAGTTATCAGATGGTATACTCAAAATAAAAACTGTATACATATTAATCATAAATAAATGCAAAATACTTTCTGCATTGTATTATTGCAGATATTTAAGCCCTTTTGAGACAGTAATGTGATTAAAGCCTATATATAAAAAGATAAACTTGACACAGGCACTCACCTTCTTTACAGAGCCCAAAGTCTGCTATCTTGACAAAACCGCCCGTGTCCAGCAGCAGATTGTCCAGCTTGAGGTCCCTGGAGAGAGGCGCTTGTCAGACCAATGAAGGACTCAAGATGTATGGTCTCCATGTTGACCATATACACATGCACATGCAGAAACCTCAGAACTCACCGATACACAATCTTATTTTCATGAAGGAACTGCAAACCAAGGACGACACAGGCTGAGTAGAACCTAATACGGACAGACAGACAGACATGAGTGCAGCATTAAAGACAAATCCTACAGCAGTTGACAAATTAAGAGGTGCAGAGACTTACGATGTTCTACGAAGAAAATACTAAACTAATATATTAATGTACAAATGCAATTACACTGTAATCCTAAACGCTTAGGTATACACACACACACACACACACACACACACACACACACACACTACGGTTGCCCTTACACGGCGCGAGGCTCCGTGAAGACGTCCGCGTGTATGTGCATCATGAGGTCCCCTCCAGCCGTGTACTCCATGACAAAACACACATGCTCCGGCGTCTGGAAACACGCAAACAGGTTGACAAGGAAGGGGTGGGCGGAGCTATTCACCGTCTCGAAGATCCGCTTCTCGCACATCAGACTATTTGTTGAGGGGGCAGAAAGTGCAAGAGGGGGTGTATGACAAAGGGATTAGGGGAGGACACAAAGTGAAATATCCAGATGCCAAGGTTTAAAGGTGTCGTGGTTCACCTGTCCACCTCGTCTCGCGCCACGATGTCACCCTTCTTCAGGGCTTTAATGGCGTAGAGGCTGCCTGACCTCTTGTACTCCGACAGAAGCACCTGATGCATACAACGGAGTTAGCAGTTAGCATTAGCATGTCTAATGGCTTTCAGTGCAGGGAAGAGTCTTTTTCCACAGGTAAACAAACGTTCATCGTGTCTAGAAAACAAATGTTCCATTTTCACTGTTTAACTATTAAAGCCTCTGTCCACACACACACACACGTGTTTATTATTCTTTTGAACTTTATACACTGCTACTGAGGACTGTCTGGACACAGCTGTAAGGCTCTAACCTGACATGCCAGGTATCACAGAGGCTGTTAGCCACATCCATCTGGGTAGTCGTCCATTGAAACCTTTTTAAAAGGCAATTGCTTTCACATAACTGTGGCAGGTGATTGGACAAACCTCGATACATACATACAATTTTGGTATCATAACACAACCCACTTCGTGAGTTTTCTAGGGACCTAATATTTTCCCTATATACATGCAAGAATATGTACCTGCTTATGGTCATATGTAAACTGAACACAAGCCATTCAAAGTTAATAATTAAGAGTTCACATAGGTTACAGTGAATGTTGCTTAGCAGGTAATAGGGGAGTCACCTTTCCAAAATGGCCCCTGCCAAGCACTGCTATCAGCTTGAAGTCCTGAAGGCACAGAGGGCCTCTGGATGACCTTACAGAGAGAAATGAAGTATTATGGAGAGGTGGGGTGCTCATATAAACAACTACACTTGCTAATAATAGCAATAATCGTATAATCTCTTTGCATAACAGTAATTAATTTCTCTCTCCAAAGGGCCAATAAAGCCCCCAAACAAGACCAAGGACATTTCATGTGTAATCACAGTATTATTGTGTGTTTTAATTAAGTCAGGTACTCAGTTGTGTAATCCACATGAATGGAGACTTGGCCTGGCTGATGACTGTTATGAAAGAGGCTAGGTGACGGCACCATATTGTGTGTGGGTGTGTTCTGTTGCCGTGCTGTTGGGGCCATATTGCAGGAGATGTACTCAGGCTTGTGTGTGTGTGTGTGTGTGTGTGTGTGTGTGCATGCACGCGTCTGTACCTGCGGGTAGAATTCTGGGACAGAGTTCTTGCTGGCTTCTCGTGAACACGGACATCCGGAGGAGACGAGGGCTCGACCGCAGGCGTCTGTTCCTGTGATAAGGCATAGCGGGAGCAGATATGGACAAATGTAAGACATTAGGTGAACAAACAAACTATGGAAAAAACAGCTAGGATCTAGGAAGCACACACAAAAATAAAATGAAACTTTTGGGGAAATGTCAGGAGAGATATCAGCGGGAAAGGTTGAGGGAAAATGAGGACAAGAGTTTTTTTATTTTTACATCTGACTTAACAGTCTCATTCAGCTGTGCCAGGCAGACAGACGGGCAGCAGGTCATCCTGTCGCCCCTTGTTACCAGTGGCCAATACACTGAGCTCTCGCGCTCTCTCTCTCGCTGGGGGCCAGCCTCTTACCCACCTGGGCACTCCCATTTTAGTGCCAATTAGTTTTATAAAAACACATTACTGAAATGAATCCCATAATCACTGAACCTCTCCATCTGCCGTCCAGACCCCCCCCGCCAACCAGATAGTTGAAGTTTTCCAAATCTCCAAAACCAATGGCCGTTGTGTGACTGTGCTGTACAGCTCTCTGTTATCAATTGCTTGTTTTTTTTTTTCCTGAACAATTGTGACCCTTACGGCACGCCTTAGAGCTTCTCTGGGTTTCACTGCTGGCTGTCTTTGTTGTTATCTGACTTCTTCTCTCATTACTGTGTCAGCAATCCCTCTTTACCTGTGTTATCTACATTTTCAGGTCAGCCTTTTTCTCTCTCTGTGTGTGTGTGTGTCAAAAAACAGCTAATAATGGCCATCATAATAGCAGCATGAATAATCTACTAATTCATTTAGAATGTACTGTAGATTTATATTTTATAATAGGTGCTAAGGTAAAGGTTTCTTTGTTTGTCAAATTGTCACATACACATAGATGTAGCGAGATTTGTTCTCTGCATTTAACCCATCCCTCAAGGGAGCTGTGTGCTGCAACACTATTCCCCCTCATGGAATAAATACATTACTTACATTTTGTAGTATTCATTTTTGTTTTATTGGCCAATCTACAATTGTTGTTCTACACACTGGGAACACAGATTTGTTCTGTCCAAATCCAGCGTGTTAAAACTTTCTTCCCCAGGCCCCTCCTCTCTCCAAGTCTGTCTCTGTGTCTGGGATTTCCCTGGGCCAAGCAGCACAGTGGCCTATGAATGACTAGAGCACTGTTTGCCAGCCAGGCTGGAAGAGAACCAACACAGCAACATGATACTGTAAATATGCTCATCTTAATGTCCTCCCTCTCATTGAAAACCCGGTGAGTAGTTTTTCTCAGACCTTCCCTCTCTTTATTGCCAACCCTCTTCTTCCACAATCTCATTAAGTCTCTCTCTCTCACCGGATGGGGCGTGTCCACCACATCCCTCCTGTTCTCAAGTCTGACAGGAGATTCACTGTCCAGGCTCAGCTTCTCCATCGAAATCTCTCTGCAGGAGACACATTATAGAGGAAAAATAAAAATCTATCAAAAATATCAGTATATACAGGCTATAAAAAGGAAGCTTGCTGCTTTAAGTCTGATTCTATCTATATATACTCAATGTAAATATTATACAAGTTAAACATTAATAATAATAATAATAATTGTATTATTAATTAAATGTTATTGTACATGTATTATTTTTCATGTATTCTCACTTACATGCATGCATTTAAATATTACATGTTCAAAATTGCTGTGAAAAGATAGTGTGTACAGCAGTGTGACAGTTTGTAGTTTCCATGGGCAATATTGTAAAGCCGGCTAGTTAAACACAGAAACAAAAAATAAAACTGCAGCCAATGAGAGCGCTGTGTGGTAAAGCAAGCCACATACAGTACACTGCACTTTGCTGCTGGTCGGATAATGTCAATTCAGAAGTCAAAGTTCACCAAAGATGAACTCTGGGTGTGAAGAAGCTTCTCTATTAATCTTGCATATGTGTGACTGTACTCTTGGGGCCTGTGTCCAACAAATGCCTTTTTAGCGCCGAGAGCACCCACAAACACATTTTTGGAGCGCTTCTCTCCAGCGTTTGTTGCTAGGCTAAAATAAAAATAAAATAAAAAAACACGACATTGACGACTCCAGCGCTGTTCTGAAAGTTGAACTGTTTTCAACTGAAAGTGGCGGGAGCGCAGCGCCAAAAGAAAAACAACAACGATTCAAGCGCTGGACTACGTAGGGTTTGTATTGGAAGAAAGGTGTTTGGGGGACACAGGCCCTCATGCGTCCACGGCTGACATACCCTGTGTTGTGTGCGAGTGTGGTGCTCTGGAAGTTTGGTGTGTAGGACGCATGGTTTCCACTAGGGATGGCGTTTTTAAGCAGGCGCACCCAGGTCGACATGTCCACATTCATCTGACGGGCACGAAGGAAAGCCTTGCCTAAAATAAACGGAGCAATAACAGAAGCTCTAATATCAAGAAACAAACTACTTTATTTAAGTAGTTTATACATAGGAAAAAACTATATTACATTGTATGATAACTATAAAACTATATATACTAACTATAAAACTATATATACATTTGTAAGATAACTATACCTACTAACTATAAAACAATATCTACATTTGTAAGATAACTATAAATCTATATATACTAACTATAAAACTATATCTACATTTGTAAGATAACAATACCTACTAACTATAAAACTATATCTACTAACTATAAAACTACAGTATATATACACTAACTATTAAACCATATCTATATTTGTAAGATAACTATACCTACCAACTATAAAACTATATCTACATTTGTAAGATAACTATAAATCTAAATCTACTAACTATAAAACTATATCTACATTTGTAAGATAACTATACCTACTAACTATAAATCGTACATTTGTAAGATATGATCATTGTAAAGTGAAATATTTTACCGTGCTGTTTAGAGAAGACTTTCTTCTGCCTCTGGAGTCTTGGGCCTCTCTCTATAACAGGGTTAAAGAATGTCACCTATAAAAGAAAAAGAGAAAACCAAAACTCTGAACTGTGATTTTTATCAAAATAAAAGCTCTGATTTAAATCCTAGTTAGAGTGCATGAAGACAAAACTGCACTGTGTGCACGCTTCAATTATAGTTGACACGTGCATGTGCGTGTGCGCATGTGTGCGTAAGTACCTCAGCCAGCAGCAGTCCTTGTGGTTCCAGGTCCAGTTTGACCTGATGTCTCTGGTTGTCCAGGAACTCTTCCAACTTCAGGTACTTGAGAGCACACAGTGAGCGGTAGTCCCTCCAGTAAACTGCTATCTCCATCTCCCTAGACTGGAGACAAAACAAAACTACACCCTGTAGTGGTATGATGCTGGCAAACAGGCAATACTGTAATTCACACAAATACACCATATGATTTGTGCACAAAAACATGTGCATTCAAATGAAGTGTCCATTTATATTAGTCTGTGTTGTATATTTTGTAATGGGTTAATCATGTTGTGGTACATATACAGTAGGGCTGAACGATTTTGGAAAAAAATAAAATTGCAATTTGATTTGTGATATACATTTTTTTTTTAAGTCAAAATTTAAATTAAATATATGTAACATTTAAAATATTAACAGCTCTATATTCTAATGAACAGATGAGCAGAAAGACACAGGATTCATTTCTTTGAGCATGGATTTATTGCATTTTTGGACATGGGCGCACATTGTTAATGTTAGACTATTATTAGATGTGCTCAAGCACACCTAAATTGCATTTCAGCACCCCTAAAATAATAAATACAAATTATGATTATTTCTTTCTGAAATCATTTTTAGCCAATGTTTTAGCTCTCTAATTAGATCAAACTTTGCTTGCCTTTTAGAGATTGGATGAACAAATACAAGTATAAACATAGCATGTTCATTGTTATAGTGAACATGGCATGTTCACTCTACAACAGTGGGAGCATCCTGCTGCACACTACAGTTCCAGTGTCCACCTGTGTGCACCTTTATGGGCGCTGTTTTTAATGCTTTATGGCGCTGAAGGGTGAAGTTATGCACGCTCATATTTACACATATGCGGCACACGTAACTCCATCGTGGAGACGAGCTCCGCCTGAGATTGTTGCCGGCTCCCTTGTTAAAGTCTCTCACTCAGCACGTCTTAGGTCTCAAACCCTAAATAGTCCCCACCGAAGTGCTGCTTTTCCTCAGGATTATCCTACATTTTCCACAAATGCGTTTCCTTCTTTCACCTGTTGTTGCTGGGCGTGCCGTGTACGTCCTACGAGGTCGTATTGAATATCAAAGCATGACTGGTAGAGGAGCGCCGCTGTGATTAGTTAGAGTTAGCCTACCCCAAACAAAGAGGACGGCATGCATGTATTACAACCATTGACGCTACATAAAAACTGGGTCAGGTGCGCATGTAAATCACATGCCTTCCGCATTGTTTCAAATCACAATAACGGTCAATCGTTCAGTCCTAATATACAATAATGTTGCGTGGTGTTGCCCTACTCTCTCCAGCTCCACAGTGAAGGTCTCGCTCCAGGCCTGTTCTCCAATGGTCTTCCAGCCAGTCTGACCCACCACTGTGTTTTCTAGCTTCAGCACAGCGCTCACCTCCGCTGTAACACACGCACACGCACACACACACACACACACACACACACACACACTAGAGTCAGGGCATGCAAGACCACCTGAGAAAAGGCGGTGGCCTGACATTGTGGCAGCAGGGCACTCACCGGAGAGCTCGTCTGCCTTGCCGGGGATCCTGAGGCTCATGCTACTGGTGCTGCGGCTGTACAGGCCGCTGAACTTGAAGGAGGAGCGGCTTTCTCCTGGGGAGAAGGAAGGGAGAGCCACGGGGGTCCCTCTGTTCCTCCCCGGGACCATATCCAACAGCCCTACACAGCCCAGCAGACGCACCTGGAGGGTTCCTGGCAGGGTAGGTTGGGCACAGGGGAAAATAAGTACAAAGAGCAACAGCAAACGTCCCCATTACCCTAACACACAGACACGTGTAAGAAGTGTTCCTCGAGGTTTTCCCGACAACTGCAGAATTCCAGCCAACTACGTTTGGAAGAATATATAAAGTTTTTGTTGTTTTGTTTTTTTTCTTCAAGGTTTGTTTTGAATACTTAGCCAAGCAATGAAATTGATTTAACCAATCATAACCAACAAGTGACGTTACTTGGCGTTAGCGGAACAACATTGATTACATGATTCTGACAAAAACACTGTTTTGAGATGGTAACTGGGAACGGTTATGAGAATAGATAGATAAATAAATACTTTATTTATCCCAAAGGAAATTAATGTGTCCCATAACAGAATTCATTTGACCATCTTTCAACAGTTAAACATGAAAAAATACAGTAACAAGATTAGTACTAAATACACAGTTACCGTAGATGACGGGAGTACGCTTGTTGTATTATTTTGTACTCTAGTTGCTACTTGGTATTTTCACTAGTATTGCCATCTGCTGTTTTCACTCAGCTCTGAGCCTTTTGCATTAGAACTGTGATCGTCTAGAATTGTCTTGTGCCTGCAGCTGCAATTATGCAATTCCCCCACCGGGGATCAATAAAGGGCAAGCCGTCCCAAACCACAGCCAAGGCAGAAATACAGCACATGCTCACTCTTTGCTTACCTGTAAGTGGCGATGGCTTGCTCAGGGTGCTATACTGGTTGTGGACATAGGGGGCGCCGGGGCGAGAGCTGAGGACGGAGGAGGAGGCTAGCACCAGCTCCTCCTTGATGAGGCAGGCTTTGGGGTGGTCCTCTGGTAGCTCCTGTAGTCTCTGCTCCAGAGAGATCCTCAGCAGGTCCAGGCGCTGGGAAGCCCCACTCAGACCACACTGGGCCTGGTGGACAGCATCATACAGGATCACACTTATTGACCCGTGACTATTGACTTATGAGACCTGAGGGGAAGGGGTTTACAACTGTCTGCTCTATACAGTCAAATGTAGTAGCACATGTAGTAACAAATACAGTATATACTACTTTTATTTATTTGATTTTATTGTGTTTGCAAATCCTATATTTTCATTACATTCAGCACAGAGAGAAATGTTCCTAAAGCAGATCTGCCAAACGTATCTAGCTTTGTATTAAGGTACCAAACACGTGCTGGAAATATGACATTGAAGTTGAGCAAACCAAATGATGACCCATCCCCCCCCACATGTGTGTGTGCATGAGCTGTTTGGAAGCTTTGATGACTTGATGTCAACATCATATGTGCACAAAGTACCGTACTAAATGCGTGGTAGCTTGGATTGCGTCAAGCATGACCACTTCTCTTGGTCTCGAGGAAGGAACTTGTGAGATGTGTGTGTGTGTGTGTGTTTTTGGTTTGGGGGTAACTGCTGCTGCAGTCTCCTACTCGTATCGTCTGACACGCAGTAGCTTTACTGACTGGCTGCAATAAGAGGTATGCTAAATTAGCTGTAATTCTGTTCGATGCTCAGGCTGTTCCCCTCAATGTGTTTAAAACGTGTTTAAAACAAATATTATGGATCACGCCTGGTTCTGTTCAGTTCCCTGATAAGGCATTTACAAACATGAAAATAAAATATTCATATAAGAAAAGTAGAGAACATATAAAATAGATATATTTTGTGGAATAAGCACAGATGTTAAATCCGTTACATGTACGGCGTAGAATTGAGATAATGATCTATAACGTTAATCTTAGCATTTGCCTCTTCCAAGTATAGTCTTACTATATACTGTTGGAACGCTTGCAGCTCAAACAGGAAGTTTGCATCACAAGTCCAGCTCACAAGTATTGGCTCTTTAGACACGGTACTAAAAGCAAAATCAATTTGAATTTGAATTTTGCGCACAGAACGGTAAACTATCGGAATGCGAGGAGATAATTGGGGAATTTGACAAAAAGTATAAAAGTGTACAATAGCTTTAAGATGTAAAACATTGAAATAATTCTCTATCCATGTCAGCAAACTTTTCACTCTGATATCGTATTGAGTGGTGAATACATGGACAATTACGTAGCTGGCACGCAACATGCAGGCATGTTGGCAGGTCTGCTACAGGCTCCTTTCTAAAGCGAGTCCTTCTGATTATATCACTGTGTCAAATGTGCTCGTGTTGACGAAGCATTTCCATGAGAATAACATCCCACGTCGCCATAGGAAACAGACCGTAAACACACCAGTCTTGGGTGGTCTCACCTCAGCTATGGCCTTCTTGTCCTGGACCTTGGCGGCCCCCAGTAGACGCATCATGTTCTTGGCACCTTCGGCCATGGCATGCTCCACCCGGTAGTGGTGCCACAACTCCTCCACGCGCAACTCCACCCCACACAGGTCAGGTTTTCCTGGGAGAGGGTGTCGGGTTAAAGGATGGGAGCGCACGTGTGTGTGTGTGTGTGTCTGTGTGAGTGTGTGTGAGAAACCCTTCATTGAGCTGGTCTCTAAAGAAACACGCCTGGCATGTCTTTATTTTCTTTGTCCATTAGATCGAGGGGAGGGTGGGGGTCTGTTAGAGGTTTCGTGACCTGCGTTTATGTCTTGTATTTAGGACAGGGTTGGCTGTTAAAGGGTGGGGAGAAAAACAGAAGATGCACATCCATTGGAGACAATAAGTCTCTCTCCCCACCTGCCGCTATTTTATCCTCTACTCTCCCCCCATTACTACACCGCTGCCTTCGCTGACTCCTTCCCTGCAGTCTCTCCCTTCATTCACCCCAGTCTGACCTCTGGTAAAAGATGCTACTGGCCAACAACAATAAAATACAGCAATATCAATATGGCTCTAATGCCAATAGCTTTGAGAGGACTGTACTGCTTGTGGGTGTGTAAGTGTGTGTGTTGGTGTGGTGCGTCTGCGTAAAGGTGTGTGTGTGTGTGTGTTCAATACTGTGTGCATAAGCTACAGTGTTGTGTGTGTGTGGTATTCTGTGCAACGCTGAGGATGCGATCGATCATTTCCCGTATTTTCCATATAAAAATCTCAAATCTAAACTCAAATGCACGTAAGAGGAAACAACAGCCGGGTTGACACACATTTTATTTTGCCTTTTGCGAATAGAATCTTTTCGACTCAAGATTTTGGGTTACCCGTTTAAATGGTATGTTATGTAATAGGGTCTCGTGCTTACATGCTGCGTGCCTCACAATTTATGGGAACTGATGTTGAACATACACACATTAGGCTCAGTTTTGTAACGTGTCCCGCTAGCAAAAAGGCTCAAACGGGCTAACATCTAGTTGTGGGCACGTCGGGAGAGTGGGACCATTTGTGTGACTGGTGGAGTGTTTTAGCCTACGACTCCAGATGAAGTCACCCTACTAACTCCCATTCACTTACTTGCGCATGTCACATATGTTCTGTCCAAACTTTGTAGGCCACAGTGGCTGTGCATACCAGCCTACCGGCATCACACACAACAACAGCATAGTAAGATGGGACATGAGCGGAAGAACGCACCAAAGAAGTAATCAGTTTTAACCGTTTACATGGTAGAATTCTTCTTTCAATCTAGTTATGGAACGGGTTATACTACCCCTCTGCTTCTAAATAAAATAGGATCTGAATAATAAAATTTAAAAAAATCATTTTAAAAATCTGGTTGGGCTTTTCTCTTCTGATTGAGGTGTTTATATGGTGCATTTTCTTTCAGGTTGGGCTTTTAACAGGGTCCATGTAAACGCAGATGAGATTAAAGAACATCAAGATAGAAAGGAAAGATAAAACAGGAGAGACACCTTGGTTGTCCTCAGACTGCTCCGTAGCCTGCATGGCCTTCCTGATCTGCATCCGGATGATGTCGATCTTTGTCTTGCTGTCTTGCAGCATCTGTTGAGCTGCCTGGAGAAGCTTTTTGTCCTGTTGGAGACACCGTAGAGGAAGCAGCAAAGTTGAGCAGAACTATTAAAAGCACGTCTCTGCAAACTTTTATCATTAATTGATGAGTAAGACAGGAACGAAACAGAGATTAGTTGATTATGTGATAAATGGTCTGAGGTTCGTTTTTCTTAATTTCCGGGTGGAGGATGGGTGGGTGGATAGACAGCGAGCTTTTGCATAATTTATATTATCTCTGCCATCCTGTTATTCATTAGAATAATTACAGTATAATTTATACCATGCTAAAATTATTTCCTTTATTACAGTAGAATTTGGCTAATTGTATACCATATTCAGGTCTAATAATTGGAACATTACATAAAAATGGCGGCTTTGCTTTGGGTACTATGGGTGCATGTAGATAGATGTCGTAGCTAAATTTCAGATGTCAGATATCACAAATTTTGATGACTGCCCAATCTCAATTCTGCTGTACCTGGTAAATTTAACAACGTACTGTGCACAATATTGTACACATTGGCAGCATGTGTGGTACTGTAATAGGTGGCAGTGAAGAGAGCAAATATAGTAGAGCTGTATGTCTAGTACTTTGGTAGCGCCATTGGCGTAGATTGGGATCATGTTCTCCGCCCCTTGCTTGACCTTCAGCTCGATGTTCAGCTGTCGCTCCAGGGCAGCAATGCGGTCCTGAGTGGCTGTAGGCCGACCACCAGGCCCCGGAGACAGAGAATTGGGGGCATCTAGAGGGATGAGAGGGCAGGGTTTTACCGTAACAGTTGGTTAACATGTTAGTGTCTTCTAATGTCTTCCTCGAACACTGAAGAATTTTCCACAGTGCAGACATGTTTCACATCAGTGTACCGGTTGGCTACTAGGGTGTGTATTGGCAAAAATATGGTGATACGATACGCATCACGATAGAGGGGCCACGATTCGATATATTACGATACTGTAAGCAAGGCGATATAT
>JAODOY010002581.1:0-34271 GCA_025399855.1 Forbesichthys papilliferus | reverse complement strand
GTTAAAACTCTCTGGTGCAACCATGCCTATTCTGAAGAAGTTGCCGGGCCGGTCCAAGAGCTGCCATGACTTCCCCCGCATAAACGGGGAGCTGATCCTGCCCGGGCTGGACTTGGGCTTGAGAGACCTGAACGACCTCAGGGACCTACGGGACCTGAACCCCTTCGAGGAGGTGGACCTGGACGAGGAGAGAAACGACGGAGACCTGGGTCTCATCATGACGGATGTCAAGGGTAATCTCCAGCACAGGACCTCCCGTGAAGGAGAGGAGGAGGAAAACGAGGTGAATGCAGAGAAGCATGGGGCGGGGAACCCCAAAGGAAGGCCCCTCCGAGGGACCCTGGAACGGATCTGTGGCGTGTCGCCATTGAAAACCCTCGGGAAACTGGGGAAGGGGCTCCGCATGTCTGGACGTCACGTGTGGGGTACCAGCACTACCCAGCGCAGTCCCAACGCACAGTCCAATTCGCTCCCGTCGGAGAAGGAGAAGAGGAGAGGGGGACTACGGCGAAGCTCTGAGGAAGTTATGACCCTGCTGCGGTGAGGAAGGGTTTAGAAAGTTACACATTACATTGAAGTGATTGCCTTGCTCTGAAATGTACATAACTCAAATACAATACGAAAGCATAACAAGCCAAAAATGCATTGGCTATAAAGAATGTAAGAGACATTTATAAAAAGGTAACCAACACATGCAGAATATATATGAGCAAGAAGTCTTAATGCGTTATATTCATGTCATATCCAGGGGAACCAATTCTTTGAAAAAATACTGTGGTTATCTCATGAAGCCACTTGTTGATGTTAAGGGGGCTTCTTTTGTTTCCCAGTGCTAGGTTGTTTACTGCTGAACTCTGAATGAGTCTATTAATAAACCCCGACATTGTGTGAATTTGATTTTAGCAGTAGTGCTGTTTAGCAGATGTGTTAATATCTAACATTCCATTCATGGGTGCTACTATAAGTCATCCCTCACAACCAGCCATTTATTTCTAAGTACATAGTAATGATTTTAAGTTTTATAGTACAGTATATTATACACACACATGTGCGCATTTGTGTTTTTATTAGCCAGTTAATTTTTTATTTGACGGTTGTTTATTATTAACAGATTTACAGGTCGACGTAAGGAACAGCGCAGGGAGAGCCTGCCCTGTGGAGACCTAAGCACTGTAGCTGAAGCCGATACCACCAGAAGACCCTCGTTCCTCCGTATGGTCAGCCTTGGGAAGCTGAAGAGGGAATCCATGTCAGACCGTGGCTCTCAAGCGACGGAAGAGGAATCAGTCGAAGAGGAGTCGGTTGTCAAAACCAGAGAGCCTCTCTCAGGTAACTTAGGGCTGAGAGGAGCAGTCACATAAGCTGGTCCTTGCGAACACCAACTGTTTTTGAGAGTAACCTGATAGAAGAATGTGTCTACTCTTCTGTCCTCTCAAGGAATGCACCTTACTGTAGACTAACACAGAGCTATGCGCTTCCTGGCCAGCTCCAGAACTATTTCCTTCCAATCCTAGACAACTCTCTGGTGAGGCTAAGGGTCCCCAGACCCATGAGTCACTGGGTTCAATCACCACCAGCCTGTGAAATCAGGAAATTACCACACTTCCTCCTCAGGTTCCTTAAGATAGAAGTTCATCCAAGCTACCGTTCACAGAGCCACATGGAACTGGGCTAGGAATAGAAACATTATTATTGTTAACAACAAATAACTCAGTGTGATATCTCTTAGAAATGTCAGCCGGTGGGCATATCATAGCTTGGTGTGACCAGAGTCACAATGCACTTGATGAATAAGGTCCGGACATGCTCCACTGTGAAGTGTTAACAGTCGTTGCCTCCTACTGGGCGTAGGTCTCTGGTCTTTAACCCATCAGCGTTGCTGTTTGCAGCTCTTCAGCTAGCTCTACCACCAATGTGAAACACACGCTTGACTTCAACAGCAACACACCATGGACGCTGATTGGCGAACATTTAGCTGACAGCAATAGTCGGGCGAAGCCAGGCTAGTTCATATCTTCCCAGTAACAGATTTAGCCAAAGATATTGTAATAACAACAACACTGTAATGCATTCCAATGGAAGCAAAAATGGAACTCTTCCGGTCTCTCAAGTGGCCGTGTCACCAATGGCATTCTGCTGTGGAGGCTGACGTAAGCAGCGCCCAGACAGCTAAATATACCACGTGTGGCCTAAAACAATGTCACTTTACCCCAAAACAGTTCACTGCAGAAATTGTGACCTCAGAGTGATCATAGCTACTTGGGAATTAATGTAATATTCTCAAGACACCCATTAACAACAATCAGTCTGGAAAGCCTAGGAATCATTGCGAATGTGTCCGAGTAGCAACTGAACTTAGCAACTGAACAATCAGTGTTGAATTGATAGCTGTATGGGCGTGGTTTAGGTTTGCAGCATGGTTTAGGTTTGCTGACAGCTAAAACGAGTAGGTGGTTTTTGAAAGGGCCTTTTTACAAACAGTTTCGAAGCACGGCTCCCCAGATGGACTTGCAATCCACCTGGCATGTCAGGTTGCTTCTGACCCTTTCTGACCCTCTCTCCTCTGCCTTCTCCCCAGTGTTGGAGATCCTCCAGCTGGTCAACCACAGGGACCTCCTTCTGGCCGACACACACATCCAGGAGCTGGAGCGGGAATACGAGCTGCTGTCCCTGCTGCCCACGACCCCCAACCCCACCCCCATCACCCCCGACCATCCCGGCGGCTCTCCGGCCCCGCCCTCGCCCCTGGACGACCTGCAGGGCCCCAACGCGACGCTTGACTCTAGCTGGCGGAAGGCGAAGGACGTGGAGCTCCTGTATGAGGCACTGCAGAAGGAGATGTGGGACGTGGTGCGGGAGTCCCTGCGGCAGCCCAGCGCCGGGCCCAACCTCGGCCTGGTGGTGCTGGTGATCCAGCAGGAGGAGCATGCAGACGCCGCTTGGGTCTTGAGGGAGGAGACCAAGCCCCGGCGGGAGAGCCTCCAGAGCCACAGCCAGAGCCTGAACCAGAACCTGAACCAGAGCTGGAGCCAGAGCCATCCCCGGCCCAGCCACCGGCCCCGGCAGCTGAAGTTGAAGTGGAGGCGGGCGGTGGCGGAGGCCGCGGACTGGAGCCTGCCCCATCAGACGGACACCCATGCAGGCCAGCTGGCCCACTACCTGGAGCGCCTCAGGAGCCGAATGGTGGACGACCTGGATGCGGCTAGGAGGAACGTCGTCTCCATCTACCCGGAGGACTTCGCCGTGTTCCAGGTGTACGTGGAGAGCTACCACCACGCCGTGGCCAAGCGCCTCCGCACCATAACCAACGGCCCCCTGCAGATCACCGACGTATACTCACTGCTGGACTGGTTCTACAACATCTACAACAGGTGCGGCTAAGAGATTTTGGGGGGCGGTGAACCTCGGAAACACGACATTCCAGGGTTTGTTTAAAGGTATAGTCAGCTATTGCAAGCTAATTGTAAGCTAATACACTTTTTGACCAAATTCACCAAATATCTCCTCGCATTCCGCTAGCTTACCGTTCTCTGTGCGTGCTGCAGTGATAATTCATCTCACACCGCCCTCGCTCCGTAAAGAGGAACGCAATCAATGTGGTGCATATGTACAATATGTGGGGCGGATCTTCTGAGGACATTTGTTTTGAATTTTGAAGTTAACCCTGTCTTTAAATTGTATGTTTGGATTGGTTGTCATGTGCCAACAGGGATGTCCTAGGCACAGTTGGCACATCCGTATCCATCAACTACGGACCCTTAGACCCTATCCTTCCCCAGAATACGGTGGATAGGCTGGAGCAAGACTGCCTCAGTATCGTCAGGGTAAGAAACAATCCACTTTAAAAATTGTGTTACACTGGTGGGGAAATTACTGTAGCTTATATTCGTATTGTTTCAGGAGAAGGTTACAACCGAACTGATGCAGGTTCTCGATGAGGAAGAGAGGCGTTGGGCTCAGACTCTGCATATTGAGGAGTATCAGTCTAACTTGGCACGCAGTGTTATCCAGGTGCAGTGACTCTGCTCAATCACTTGATATTGGATATTGAATACCTTCCTAAAATTATGGCAGTAATTATTGAACAAATACCATCAAAAACCTTCTCCTCATGATGCTGGCGACCTCTGGTGAAATCGCTTCAGTTGAACAGATGCTGCAATTCTACCCCTGTAGTATAATGGCCTATGTCAATATTTGGTTCAGTTTTTGGTGTTTTCTGAAAAACCAGAACAAATGAAAATAGGCAATTATTGTAGGAATGTGACAATATGATGGATGAGGGTTCTACTTTACAATTGCATTGTCTTGATATGTAGTATATTTAATACACTGTTCTAGAGGCTGAAGGTGGACCTGGATCGGTCGACATCCGTGAGCCAGTTTCTTGGGTCCAGAGTGGCTCGCTGCAGTCTTATTGGCCTGGCAGACTTCCTCTATCAGTGAGTACTTTCAGGAAAACCGAGTCACTGTTTTGCACATGGGGATGCACATTAAAGTTACTGCAATGGCTTTGGAATGTTACGGTCACGTCCCAGGATGGGCTGGATCCACTAACACATTTTCATGTTACCAGTTGGTCAGTCTTACAACCTCACAAATGAATTGAATATACTTACCATAACATTTGTTTGTTATCTAAATAGATTACAAACAGAGTTCTTGGTGATATACAGTGTATATTATACAGTATACACAGTATATTGTACATTCACATATTGTATAGATGTAGATTTTAAGAACTATGCATTATGCTAAACCCAGACTAGACCTACCAGACACATTTGATGTAGTTCTATTAGCTTGATGTTTGGAGATGTTATTAAAAAAAAGTATTCAGTATATCATTCAATTATAATGTTAACTTTAATTAAAACATTATTTTGACTTGCTTGTTTCGCCATGTACTGTATGCATACCGCGGAAAGTAATACTGGGTGTTATTTTACGTAGCTCTGCAAAGTGTGATCTTAGTTTTAAGGCAAAACAAAAGCCAATAAGCAGATGTCTCAATGTTTTCAATTTTGTATATAGTCCACCAATATGTTTATGACAAAGCTATCATATCTTATTGCGATGTAGTTGATAGTTGATGCCATCTCGGTGTTATTGTGTTGGCATTCAACAGGTATCCATAAACCTTTATTTGTTTTTTCCAGTTTTCAGAGAAAGGTGGAGATGTTCCATGAGACTCAAGCAGAGTTTGGAGATCGCGGCGACGGATATGTTTCAAGAACCATCGCTCTAGTCAACTGCTGCCCACCTCTGAGGTACAAGACACTCATGGAAGGAAAAAGAAAGTCATATTATTTGCCAAGTCGGGGCAAACACACATATATATACACAGTATACAGTATATAACAATGACATTGCTTCTTTTTGCATTCTAGATCCTTTGTTCAGCGCTGCAGGCAGTGTGACCCACAGGGTAGTGAGGAGACGGCACAGAGAGCCGACACCTCTCTGGACCGGATCGTAAACCAGTCAGTGAGGGTCCTGGCAGACAGACTGTTTGAGCACATCAGGGTGAGGACTATCTTACAATTAGATTATTTAGCAGACGCTTTTACCCAAAGCAATTTACAATGAGTACAATTAGTTATATAGGGAGCAGGTAAGGGTAGTTTGGCATCTTGCTCAAGCATGCTTACAGGTAGGTCAACTCTGGGGTTCAAGCCCATGATTGTCCAGCTGGGAATCCAACATCCAGGAGTCCAACACCCAGACTCCCATTTAATGTAATTTTATCTCTGTATTTCTGGAAAGCAAATGTTTGTACGAAGAATAAAACTGTCACCTGGCGCTTTTTGCTAATATGATCAGAGCTCTGTGGTTGTTGTCCTTGCAGCAATTATTTGACAAACTGGTGAAAAGGAAGTGGCTTAACAACACAGACGCCTTTGAGGCCATTGAAACCAGTATCAAACAACACTTCAAGAAGTTCAAAAGAATGGACTGTCCACCATATCAGGTACTTTATCTTTCATTTTCATTTGATACCACCAATACAGAGCTTCTTCAAGAAACAAAAATGTAGCATTTAAGTTGTAGAGTTTAAAGCTGCTGATTGACAGGCGATGGTGGGGGAGGTGCACAGGCGTGTCCTGGTAGAGTACGTCCGGGCCATTCTGCGGGGGCGGATCATCTGCACGTCGCTGAAGATGAGGAAAAGGGTGGCGTTCCGCCTGCAAGACGAGGCCAAGCAGCTCAAGGGACTCTTCAAAGATCTGGTGAGCCTTCAAAGCAGGGTTAATCATTCTCAGGAACGCTTGCTAACGTCAAGCTCAAATCAAAACAAACTCCCTCAGAAGATCCGCCCCCTACACGTTGAAACTCATTGCAAAGCTAAGCGCCATTGTTGTTGTGAGTGGTGTTTGCCACTTTGTTTATGTTCATATTTACGGAGCCACATTTTTTCCCCACACCGATCGATAAGCTAGCGGAATTCAAGTACATATTTGGTGAATTTGACGAAAGGGGTATTAGCTTACAATTAGCTTACAATAGTTAACTACACCTTTAATTAAGGCCGACGCCATCTTGACACGTCGACGTGTGTCAAGAGATGCCATAGATTTAGATATTTTTTTCTTTTGTGTTTTTAAAGGGAAAATGCCCACTGGCGGTGTCTGACGCGCGACAGCTCCAAGGTTTAGAAGGCGCTACCACGGTGACCATCCTGATCTCGCGAGTTTCCGTTTAATTTCGCTGTGAGAATCAGTCTGGAAGGAATCATTTTGAATGTGTCTGAGTAGCAACTGAACTTACAAATCAGTGTCGGGATGGTTCAACCAATCAACTTCCAGGGATTTTTTTGTAAAGTGCTTTTGAATAACAATCCATCTGGCATGTCAGGTTAAGTCTGGAGCCCCTCAATGCAAAAGCATTTGTTGACCATGTGTAGAGCACATTTGTAACAGATCCATGGGGCTAATCCAATTAAATTAATTTACATGCGTAGGTCTACTGTCAAGTATCAGCCATATCTAACCTAGCAAGGCCACACTATCAGCAGCAGGTTTCTAAAATGCATCTGTCCTATAATAGAGATTGGCTGTCATTTACATTAATTAAACTTAAATTATAAAAAATAACTTAAATGAAAACTTAATTTAACACTGGAATCGGATCGGTACTCGGTATCGGCCGACACCCAAGGTGCCGGTATCTGTATCGGTATCGGGACTGGAAAAACTGGATTGTGCCATCCTTAGTTTATGCCAAACACTTTTGAATGGAAGGGTTCCAGACTACTACATACTACTACAGACTACTACAACTATATTTAAGTGGCTCAGTGTCTGATCTTATTGAGGAAAGGACATTTTTGAGTGAAATCTGAGTTCTATACCTATTATAATATTTTAATTATGCCACCATCTCAGCGAATGAGTAAAAGAACACAAAGAAAAGTGAGAGAGTCAGAATGGATCCTGACCCTGGGCTTTCCAGGTTGGGGATAATTCAGCATTGCAGACAGAGTTGATTTAGCACTGAGCTCTGAAAAAAGACTGGCTGCCAGTGAGATGTAGATTGATGAAGTGGGCTTACGTTAGCACGAGCCTGGAAGGGGAAGAGGGGTTAGAGCAGCTACGCCTGCCAGCATGGCATTTGCCCTCTGTGTGTGTAAAAGTTCAAGCAAGTGTCCGTCACCTCGGTTGACAACAGGAAGCCTCTGTGTTCAGAGGGAACTTCCTGTTCCTGTCAGCGGGCTGGCTTTGATGTAGCACTGGGACGACCTTGATGGTTTGTTCGCCAATGTGGAAACACAGGGTAGGATGAGTTTTTATTGGATGTCTAAATAAGACATGGATATATTTAGAGGATGCCAGGCCAAAGAATTCCGCTATCCTTTTTCCAACTAAGCATTTAGAGGAAAACACAACTTAGAAAACATGTGTGCAGTTGTATTTTCACTTTAAATGAATATTTACATTTACAATTACATTTACGGCATTTGGCAGACACTTTTATCCAAAGCGACTTATATGTAGGACATTTATTTTCTAAACTAAAATGCCGTTGGCACAAACTGCCACTATGGCTTTTCAACAACCTCCTTTGTACCCTTCAGAATGTCGATGCTGCCTCACTGCCGGTTATTACAGTCCTTCTGTTACACATTCTCTAGGACTAGAATGCTTAAACTGTTTACATTCTTGGACAGGTCTTACACCACCAATATTATGTCAGAATAGTTTCAGTATTTTGTCATCATGTCTACTACCTCATCAATATATCATTAAATCATCTAACAGAGTTCCTAGTGACCTGAATATAAAATTGCATAGTAATTAGTGCTATAGTGCTAATTACATAAGAGCAGAATATGTTTATTTTTTATTTATTTTTAAATCGAGGGTAGAGAGTAGGGAGGGCAAGATCCAGTTTTTTCAGTCCCGATACCAATACAGATACCGGCACTTTGGGTATCGGCCGATACCAAGTACCGATCCGATTCTAGTGTTAAATTAAGACTTAAGTTGCAAAGTAAATGACAGCCAATCTCTATTTTAGGACTTAGATGCATGTTAGAAACCTGCTGCTGATAGTGTGGCCTGGGTAGGTTAGACATGGCTGATGCTTGACAGTAGACCTACGGGTGTAAATTTATTTAATTGGATTAGCCCCATGGATCGGTTACAACTGTCTAATTGTTACCGATACCGATCCAGCTATTTAAGTCAGTATCGGGCCGATTTCCGATCTCAGTATCGTATCGGTGCCATCCATGGTAGAGAGATAAAGAAATAGAGTTAGAATTGAGTGCTAGGAGGTGGAGAGGTCATGATTAGAGGTGGATAGTGAAGAAGTGTGTCTTGAGTCTTTTGCGGAAGATGGGTAATGTTTCAGCAGTCCTGACTATTGCTGGAAGCTCTGTCCACTATTGTGGTGCCAGGACCGAGAACATTCAAGACTTCGATGAGTGAGTCTTGAGACCTCGTAGCGATGGCAGTGCCAGACGCCCAGCCGAGGTGGTGGTTTTTGCCTTTTTAAGATATTCATCTGTGGTGCTTAGAGGTTACCAAAGGTCTCCAAATGTAAGATCAAAAATTGATTTTGTATTCACATTATATCACAAGATATCACTCTAAAAAGCATCCGATGCTCAAACAAAATAAACAGCTGATCATTACATCTAACTTCTCTGTGCTTCTTTGTTACAGGAATCAGGCTCATCGTGGTTGGATAGCCTCATTTGCCACCTAGCTGAGATAATTCTCCTAGAAGACACCCCTTCCATCCAAATGGAGGTTGCCATTTTGGTGAAAGAGTTTCCAGATATAAGGTAACGGTAACATGTTACACATCCTAGCAATAGGGAAAGTGCCATTCATCCTGACAAAAATGTTTTTCTCTCTACGCCCCACCCCCCGAAGGACCAATATTCTTTTGTGCTTAGCGCAACACAATTTCAGTGCTGTTTTTGGCACTTGGCCGAAGTTAGAATGATCGAGGGGAATGTATAGCCTTTTTGTTGACACAATGGATCAAAACAAGGAAAAGAAGCACGGAAACATATCCACATTAACGTGGCTATTTTTGGAGGGCAGTGAGGCTCTGTTTTGAGAGTGGAAGGGGCTGGATGTCCTCAGGGGATGGCCCGGGCCCATGGTTGTTTATGTGCTGCTTGAGGCTCAGGTGACAGTTGGCAACGCACCGCCGGGAGTGACGCATTACCCACCGAGGAGCAGACAGGAGCCACTACCGGAGAACTTCCTGTTGCTGTCACCCTGCAGGAGACAGCCTGGTGCCACACATGGCATCGAAGAGGACGAGATATGGGAGAGACAAAATACCCCGGTTGAGAGCTATAACGCCATTCTAACGCCATGCTAATGCCATGCTAACGCCATGCTAACTCACCCAGGCACCAAGGCGTGACTTACCCACCGTTGTTTACTTTTCAGCTTTCCGCTCTAGTATTTTAGGAGATCAAGGGCTGCTGCTGGATTGTTGGGTTCCACACGTGCACACACGGAAAAATGTTAATACACATACACACACATCTAATATGTTTTCGCCTGAAGTTACAGCAAGTGATAGAAAATCACAACCCTGAAAAACACCTGTTGGAAACCTTAGCCTTTATCCGCCTATCTGGTAGATTGTTAGCACACTACATACGCAGAGCTGACAACTTTCAAGGCTGGCTTGGCGTGAAAATGTGTAAGATTTGACAAAGGTTTGAGCCAAACAGCTGTAATGGAATGGAATCTATTTTGTTCACACTATACCGTGAGGCGAGACGAGCGTGTGGCATACCCCAGATGCGTGATCCTCACATGTGATCCTTCCCCCACACCCACCCCCACCCACAAGACAACACGTCACAGCAACTGCCTTTCCACACACTGTTCCACGACTGCGTAACACGCTCAACGGAAGTTGGGGCCACTGCCAGCCAAATCGCTACTGTCCCAATTTTTCTTGACGCCTGTCCAAACAAAGAACAAAACTCCCCCGCCCTGCCTTCCCCAATATCTCACCTTTGCTCTCCCCCCCCCCCCTTCCAGGAAGAAGCACGTATCCGCTCTGTTGAACGTGCGCGGGATGACGCGCCATGCAGAGCGTCAGGAGATCCTGAACGTCGTCAGGGACCTGGAGTATGGCGGTGGCGGTGGCGTGAGCCGCGACCGCGCCCTCTTCTCGGACATCCCCGCCACGTCTGAGGTGCACTGCGTCAGCCTGGCGTTCCTGCGCCTCGCCATGGCCGTCGCCAACTGGGTTTCGGAGAGCCGTCACAGCCGCCGCCGCCGCCGCCGGCCGAGCGCCACCAGGAACCAGGGTCCCCGCTTGGCGGAGTCGTTGGAGATGGAGGAGAGGAGCAGCAGGACGCACAGAGAGGACTAGCCGGTGACCTCTGACCCGTCGGTGGGAATGTTTTGTGCTTTCATAGATAGAGGCAGCGATGCTGGAGAAAGTTTGTTGGTATTTGAACTCAATCAAATCAAAACAAAAACACTGCCCACTTTAAGGCCATAGGGTGCTCGCTCAGAAACCCCCCTCCCCCCCTTCCCCCTACACTGGACACACATTTCGAAGGCTGTGACAGTGTTGTGTGGTGTGGTCGGCACCACTTTGTTTGTGTTCCCATTTACAGAGCCAGGGCTGTGTAGAAACACCGGATTATGTTTTCAGCAAGGTCACAGAACGGGCGGCTAGCAAAATTGTGGAATTGTACAGACAAAAAAAGTGTATTAGCTTACAGTCGCTGACTCCGCCTTTAAGGATTAACAGGGAAATCTGTGGTTTATAAAGGAGAACCATTGGCATGAGATGTACACGCACCTTGACCAAGAGATTGGACGACCAGATAACTGCGCCAGCAAATTCAAAGCCATTTATAGCAAAGATGATTGGCGAGACTTGACCTCAGGTACTGCTTAAGCTGTACATGCTCATTGAGGGGGCAGGGGGGTCTAAAGGTCTGGGTGTTGAGTTCCCAGCTGGAAGGTTGTGGGTTCAAACCCCGGTTTTGACCTACCTGTAAGCATCCTTGAGCAAGATGCCTAATCCCTAACTGCTCCCGGTGGTTGATCGCGCCTTGCATGGCAGCATTTGCCATTGGGGTGTGAATGTGTGAGTGTCAGGCAATACTGTACAGCGCTTTGAGTGGCCGGAAGGTTGGAAAAGCGCTATATAAATGCAGTCCATTTACCATTGACCATTTGATGTCTTTAACTCCAGTGGGACTACCGCAGGGGTGCATTTTGAATAGAAATGTGAAATCATTGCTAAACACTGCATGTCCTTGATAATTGTGTGAGATAGACCTGTATGCAATGGTGTGTAGTGTTTTATGCTGATGTAGCCTATACACCTGTACACTGTAAAATGATGTACGTGTTGATATGTGGTTTCAGCTGTAAGTAAGTAAGACTTTTTTTTAAGAAACTAATAGTTTTGTAGTACAACAGTGTACAAAAGTGGTATTTTATTATAGCCCGTAAAGATCTTTTAATGTAATCTTTTCACTTTTTTAGTATTGTATGCCTCCAGATAATTGGAATTTATTGTCAACAAATGCAGTGCAGTATGATCTATGCAAAGATCTGTTAACAGCTATTACTTGACAGATGTATGTTATGCCCACCACTGCTCCTTGGCTAGCAATACTTATGTGTATTATTTGATTGTTACAGCCTGGCTTAAAGGCATAAACTAAACATAACTCAAATCTCCAAACTAACATAGATTAACAGAAACATACAATGAGGTGTGAATGTCTGTAGGTGTATGTACTGAATATGTGTGGTGCGTGTTGCATGCCAACTAAAGAAAACCAAACAACAAGAGGGTCAGAGAGTGAAAAGAGTGCTGGAAGCACTCTGATAATGCCCTGGCCAGGTGAGGCTAATCAAGGCTACTTAAGCTCCACCCGCGTCCAGGCCAGGGATGTCACATTGATACACTCCTTCTGTATGTGAGAATATATTTGATGAACCTTGTAAATGTTTTGAACTGTGAACGAACTGGATCTGTTGCTGGAAACAAAATAAAAACCCATTGAATGGGTTAGGTAAACACATTTTAGACACACTTTGTTAAACAACGTCAGAGTATCACTCAGCACATAACTTTAACAAAAACGCACATCGGACAAGACAATGTACACCTTACACACATCTTTGTTGTTTGTCCAAAGGAATTATGGAAGCCTTCGTCCAGAGCAGAGAGATCCTGAAACATATAGGGCTCCATTGTGGCTATAATGATGCCATTTGCCCGTGTCACCATGCGTCCTGCCCAAGGGGTGTCTTTTGATAAACAAAAATGTCCTGTTGTCCACGGAGGTGCAAACGGATGCCTTTATTGGAGCCAAGTTTATGCTGTACACTAGGAGGGAACTTCCTCTCCGCTTGTCAAGAGATAAGGCACATGTTTATCAAATGCTAGTGGGGTACATTCAAAACAAAGCCAGCCAACCTTGACGGAGGTCCTGTACAGTATGAGCAAATATTGCATACTATCCTGTGGTACTGTGTAGACCCGTCTCAGAAGCATGGCCTGTTTTCTAGTTGGATCCAATACAGTATAAAAACTTAATCAATAATACATAATACATAATAATAACTTAAGTAGCTGTCAACTTGCAAGAAATATGTTCTTATGTATGTCCTATCATAATTCAAAAGATATAGTTTTTAATTGTTTGACCTATTTATATGCATCATTGTGCATGAGTAGTAATAACTAAAATTACACAAATCAGACTACTCATTAAATTCCATGTTTGAAACTAGCAGTGAGCCAGTGTAATATGACCATGATTTGGGTAATGTGATGCTATAAGGGAAGCTCACCCATTGTAGCCAACATGCGTTAGCAACTAAACACTAGCTTTGCTATAGCTTCACCCTTGCAAATCACTGGGATCAATTACATGTGACCTTGAACCTTTAGGAAATTTAATTTTGTATGATTAATGTGAGGTCATACTATGGCTGTAATTTTATTCTAACCTTATTATATATTTAACCTGCTAACCTAAATGTATCTTCATATAATATCCATAATATCTTTCCTCAAGTATCTTGACTTGTTAGTATTCATTCAATGTCACAAAGTCTCAGTTGGTTACCAATCAAGAAATCCCTGAGCAAGACACCACCGTTCTCACCAAATGCTGTAGTATGAACTGTGGTGTGACTGGTAAAGACAGCAGCAACAACCTACAGCCAATGAGAGATGACAAGACAAGGATGAGATGAAAATAAGGGGCTGAGAAAATAGAATTTGTAAAGATGCTGTGTCTCTCTGAAACAAGTATCCTTTGTCGATAACGCTTCTAACCACATAAGTGGTGGAAAATTTTGTGATTGAAAGAGTATGTTGAGAAATGTAGGCTAACATGTAAATGAGGTGCGAACGCTATAGGTATTATGTTACGACTGTTTGTGAGATACAGTATATTTGCCTGTAGCGCGTGAGACAATCTATCTCCAAGCTCCAGTTTGACTTTGTTGCGTGAAATGTGGGCCCCTGTCGCCGATCAGTCACGTAGTGAGAATCACTCAATTACAAAAGAGACAGTCGTGTAGTGTGTGCTGCGCATCCGTCTAACGACTCTGAAAGTCGTGTAGTGTGTGCTGCGCATCAACCTAACGACTCTGAAAGTCATGAAGTGTGTGCTGCGCATCAACCTAACGACTCTGAAAGTCATGAAGTGTGTGCTGCACATCAACCTAACGACTCTGAAAGTCATGAAGTGTGTGCTGCGCATCCGTCTCACGACTCTGAAAGTCGTGAAGTGTGTGCTGCACATCAACCTAACAACTCTGAAAGTCGTGAAGTGTGAACTCGGCATAGCCCATGCTGATTGGCCTGCCTATACATTTTGGTAGAGTTAAAGTGAAATATTTGGCTGTCCTGTTAGTCCTTAACAGTATGGACAACTGGACACTGAATGCAGATATTCTTCTTGTGGAGGGGTTAGAGGTCTCTCCTAAATCCTCCATTCCCATCTTCGTCCTTCTGCTCCTCATCTACATCTTCATCATGGTCTCGCATTAGTGTTTTCACATGCAGCTACACTGGTTCAAAAATCGGTTTTGGTCTCCAGAGCTAGTCTCCCTGTTCGTGACAACTGATAGGGGGGGGGGTTTCAGGTGCAGTCAGGGACTGCAAAAATGGCCAGCCCAGTGTTCAAATCCGTTCTTGAGAAAAGCTATGGGTGACGTCACAGAGGGTTTGTCCATTTAAATAAACAGTCTAAGGGTGACGTCACAGAGGGTTTGTCCATTTATATATAGTCTAAGGGTGACATCATGGAGGGTTTGTCTATTTATATATATATATGATCTATAGGTGACGTCACAAAGGGATTATCCATTTATATACAGTATATAGTCTAAGGGTTTATATATACAGTCTATGGGTGACGTCACAGAGGGTTTGTCAATTTATATATATGATCTATGGGTGACGTCACAAAGGGTATATCCATTTATATACCGTATATAGTCTTAAGGGTTTATATATACGGTCTATGGTCATAGCAGACACCTTGGGTGAGGAGGCTGGGGTCAGTGGGGCCCTGGAGCAGGGCTTGGAGATAAGGGCCTTGCAGGGGAACAGGCAGGGCATATGATGGATAGAGCTATCCCGTGGCACTGGGCGGCATCACTGGGTGGTTGGTATGTGTGTAACGTCCTGCTCGAGCAAAGCAAACAAGCACAAGTTTGTCTATCTGAGTACAGCATGTACTGTAGTCTATAGTGTGCATTGTGCCTTCCTGTGCAGATCACATCTGTAAGGCACTGTTCGGTATGTCAACGGCAAGGGTGTATGCTGCAGTGTTCCAACTGGGACACATACTTTATTTATGGTTAAAAACTGTGCAATTATTTTCGATGTACTGTGCACGCATGCATGTAGGTAGGGAATTCCAAAGAATTCAGATTTTGAGTTGTAGTTAGCTTTTCACTCCTGAGCTTATTTTTGCGCCTTTGGTGTTTATTTTTGCAAATAGTGTAACAAAATATGATTTAATAAAATGACACACAGTGTTGGGCAGTAACTAGTTACTGTAATATTATTACTTTATTCATGAACTAGTAGTGTAACAAATGACTATTTCCAATACGGAAACTTGTAATAACATTACAAGTACTAATCCAAGTTATGCTGCATTACTGCGTTACACTTCCATTTTTATGAAGATGTGGGTCGTGGGCCAATCTGCGTCGAAGCTACGCCATAACCTACGGATACACCTGTGCGTGATTGTGTGGCAGGTCCAGTCAGGGACAGTTCAAGCTTAAATTATTGTTCCAATAAAGAGGATTCAATTCTAAAATGAGCTGGCTACACATGTCATTTTTCAAAAGGGGTGAGACAGGGTTGTTATTGTTAAAGTAATATAGTCATGTAACAAGTAATGTAACTAATTTCAGTTTATTAATTTTAGTACACATAAATAAGTATAGTATTATTACTTTTTGAAGGAGTAATAAGTAAATAGTAACTTATTACAATTCCTGAGTAACTTGCCCAACATTGATTATACAGTACGTAAATCTATAACATACAGTATATCTATTCTATATCTATAAAAAAAAAAACAACAGGCCAGTTTGACCTCGAATAGTACAGAGCACTAACTTGTTTTTATTTTACAAAGCCATAGTGCAAGACAGGAAAAACATTAAGTGAAGTTGGCATTGAGCAGAATGATAAGTTTGGCAGCGTTGGTCTGTGACTCACGTGATTATCAGACATCCTCCCGACGTGTATATGGGAGGTGGATGTGCAGGGGGCTTGTTTTCCAGGTATTCCATGCAGGGAGTACTGTGTCTGACTGGGGCAAGCAGGTAGCGGCTCCAGCCAAGCTCTTTGGAGGTTCCCCTATAAGTTCCCTTTAGAAGGAACAGACCCGAACATCACATTGTGGCTGCCTTTGCAAAGTCCCTGGGAAGCACTCCCTTGCTTCCTCTAATTAAGGGAGCGCTGTACTGGAAAACCCATCTGGCTATAGCGACTGTTTGTTTTCGGAAGCATGCTTTGCCGTTCCCTTTCTTTGTTTGGCCCATTGAGTTGAGTTTTCACATTTGCCTTTTTTATTTCTTTTTTGTTGATCTTGTTGTGTTCTGAATATATGAAGCTAGTTGTGTGTGTGTGTGTGTGTGTGTGTGTGTGTGTGACATCTGTGTTTGTGTGTGCCTGAGCGTGTGTTATTCAGCCAAAAGGCCATGACACAAGCCTGCTCTTAGGTACTGTGCAGGACGGAGATGTAGCCTGGCACACCTCCACAGATGACCCTTGGGCTGTATTGACGTGATCTGACAGGACAGCACAACAGAATCCTGTGTCCTCTCCCACGTACAGTGTAAACGTCTGCTCAGGACGGGTGCCCACTTGAACCAAAACAATGGCTACACTTCGTCACTCCTGATGGGATATCCTGATTTATGTTATCTGAGCATATTCATCAAGATGGCTCTGCCAGGGCCCACCGGTCGGAGGCAGAGGCCTTCTAACACCAAGTCAAAGCCCCATCTTTGTCTCCGTGAAGTTATAACTCTTATAGGTCTCAAACGCAAAGGAAGTACCGGAAGTCTACCTTTTGTTCCACCCGGTGACGGTATTCAAAAATAGCCTGCTGTGATAATATCTAGTGAAAAATCTTTCTAGATATTTTATCAGTGATGCATGCTCATATTTTAGGTTAGCTTTTACCTTTCCACAATGGCATTTTTTGAATTTTATTCTCAATTAAACAAAGCAGTATGACATTTAATTGTGTTCAGTTTCAATGTTTGCACTAAGATGACCTGGCCCAACGCCAGTGACATGGTAAACATCCTAACCCATGGGGTTATTTATTTTCCTTTGTATAAATTGTTTAGACGTTTGAATAATAGTGAGAAAAAAACTGTAATTGCTTCACTGGTCCTGCATGCGTACCGGCTGTCTTTATATATACAAACGCATCCCTTGTCCTCACAGACCTGGCAACCACACAGCAGGCCTCAAGATGTGCTCTATTGTATGTTTATGACAGCCCATCAACCTGGCAACCACACAGCGCAACGTATAGCCTACGACAACCAAGGTCTAGTTTCCAGCTGCAACAAGTTGGAAGTTCATCTCAAGTCGTTTAGTTCATACATGTTATATGTTTATGACAGCCCATCATCTGGCTTCTGTCAGTGACTGGGCAAATGCCCCACCATGTCTATCTTCATATGAGGATAGAAAGAAGTAAGAAAATTATCTTGAGTTAATTTCCAGTTATACATTTTGGGTATAAATAATTGATCACAAACTGTTAAAATAATGATATATATTCAAATCTAATTTCTAAGATCAAGATATAGCTAAAATGTAGATTGAAATAATGCGTATCAATTTGAGGTAGAAAAACTTTATTAAAAAAAAGATTTAAATAGATGGTATTTATGTTTGTTTATTGTTATTAATATATCCATCTTGTGCTTGCATGCCACTTCTTTCAGTGGATACAAGTCAAAAAGAATATATCGACTGATCAACTGCTACCCCTACATGATACATTTAACGCCATACAAACATACACAAAAATTAAAAAACATTTCAAGCAATGATAAAATCCTCCAAAAGTGTTTATATCATGCAGATGCAGCATAAGTTAAAATCTAGTTCAATTGTCCCAACTCTTCAGGGCACAGCACTGCCACATGCATGTTTAGAATAACCTAGTTTCTTATTCGTCTCGACAATAGATGGCTTTGTTTTCTAGAGCTCTCAAAACAACTTCAGGAAAATAAGAGCCTATAAATAGAAGAAAAATAAGAGTAGGAGAGAGTGACAGTGAGGGACTATGTTGTCAGATCTTTCATGGAAAAGTAGGGTTGACCGAGTCCAGCGGACATCCTCAAAGGCTGTGGATCTTTTATGTATAGCACTCAGGGAAGTCCACGATTCGGGCTGGTGTCTCCCAGACTCACATTTACTCTGTGAGGAAATTCTTGTCAATTATTTTTACCTATAACACAAACATAGCCATGGCAACCCCTACAAGCATCAGATATCAAATCTGACTCAAAAGTTATGTTTTTTTTTTCATAAAAAATAAAAAATATGCATGCTATACGATTATTGAAATCGCTCTCAAATCGTATTTAGTACAGAATAAACAGAATGTCGAGTTAACACGGGAATGCAAAGCTTATAAACATGCAAAGGAAATATGTTCAGGATGAGGTGTGTGTGCAAGTGTGCAGAGGCTAATAACATTTTAATGAAGCCATCAATCAATCAATATCTAATTGTCTTGTCAAAAATAACAGATAATGGCTAATCATGAATCATCTACTTCCAACTGAAAATGAACAAAATATTTACTAAAAATCCTTGCGTGTGTTGTTTTTTCAGGATTTCGCAGACCCGCCAAAAGTTGTCTGTTAACAACAAATGTATCAACTCAAGCGAATTGCAAGAACGGAAACTACTTTGCATGGCAAGGAATAAGTCTGGAGCTAAACAATGGTGCCTCCTGTGAAATACGGCAACAGGGGCTCACCTTTGGCTCTCCATGCTCTCTCTCCCCCGCTTATTTACGTAAGCAGGTTGTGTTCTGTGCCCCATCAGGAAGAGGCGTTGCAGGAAACACAAAACTGAGGTAGGATTTGGAGTAAACTCACAACGCTAGACCCCGAGTGGGAACTTATCTGATCTCTCTGAGAGTTGAGCGAAAGGTTAGACACGTGTGTGACCTATGGTCCTAAAGCCACAGGCGGCCAAAGATTCACTGCTGGACTTGATTACAGGACTTGTTGTTTCCAAACTGCACAGTGCCGGTCAAGCTGATCCATATTAACCACACGGACAGAAGCCCTTCATTGTTGGCAAATATCAGCAACACCATTTAGAGGTTCAATTGCATCACATGCACAATATTATAACCACCCTTCTGAGATACTCTTCAATAAAAATATTTTCCAAGTGGCACCACTGCAGGACTGAAAGTGGATCACAGCGTGTTGCACTGTGCAGGGGTGGACATACTTATCTGGGGGCCAAATAAATACAGTTCCAACCTGGATGCACTAGTTCAGCTCAAAAACTGATTACTATATATACCTACTTCCAAAATAAAAATAAAAGGAAAACCGGCAACCAAAGTACATCACAATGTCACTTTTCTAACTCTCTGGTTGTTGATGTCACTCTGCAACTCGTGCAGTGTAGGCCTACCAAAATACTTTCCGAGTTGTTGTTCTGACTTGAGAGGACGTTTCACGTGAATCTTCCCAGTCAGGAACTCATTTCTCATGAATGTGATTTTTCCGTCTCCACGTGAATGCAGGGTAAGCCCATGTGTCCCGGAACCAATCAGCAACCGATGTCAGATACAAACGAAAGCATTCTAAGTGCTCAATGTGTTGTGCTCTTGTGCTAATTCTTATTGTTGCTTGTATTATTTTTCCATGGCATGTTAACAAAACCGTTTTTGTTACATTTTTGTTTGTTTGTCTTTGTTTTTTGTTTGTTTAGTGGTGCATTATCACTAGTTATGAATCCAAATTTCCATTATTTGGATGTCAGGGAAGTGCACACCTGTGTTAATTAGGAAGTTTGCAGTTTAAGAGCACACCTCCTGGTGTGCATACATCAGGGAGCCTGAAACTGAAATGCCATTTATAAATCTCATTTGAATGTTTTTGTCAGTTTAGGTAGGATATGGTATCACTGTGTGTGATGGAGGTTTGAGTTCCACCCGGGATTCAAACCCCACTCCTATAGGATTGCAGAGTGAACCCCCTAGTAAGGGAGGCTGAAGCTCCCTGGGGTTCTATCATTTGTCACTGGAGCGTACTTGAGGTGTCGGAGAGTGTTGTTTATGTTTCTTACTGCACAATGCTACTGGCTGGACGCGTTACATTTTCAAGAACGTAAGTATTTTTAAACCTCAAGTTTTGGGCAAGGTATCTGGCTGACTGTATCTGGCTGACTGTCTCCAATCACAGAACTCAAGACTCAATATTTTTCCCAGATGTGAATATGATTGTATGCAGTCTACACGCACATCCCATTATTTATATGTATGTGTGTTATTGGACTCGTAAAACCAGAACTACTGTACAAAGATATACTAATCACTTGTATACAGTTTGTTTCAACATATTCCACTTGTGTTTCAGTTGGTACTCTCTAATAAACTCGAACATGTGAACGCTGCGGTCTTGTTTTTCTCTGCATCTAACCCCGGTTGGCTGTACGGAACCTTCTTGAACCCACGGCAATTTTTCATTATCGTGCAGCCGAGCTTCGTGATTAATAGTGCCACGTCCGCTCTGCAACCATGCCGACAACGTCCAGCAAACTCTCATGCTTGAACACTGAGTCTATTTGACCTTTGACATCTGCACTATACCCACCTATGTTCGGTGTGGAACTGTTTGTCCAGGTTGTCTTACGTGGCAAAACGGCACTCTTTGTCTCTATGCCTTTCCTCAATAAATAAACATATTAACACTGTTGACATTTGAGATAATACAACATTTAAGAATAGAAAAATATGAGCAAAAACAAATAGACTAGCTTCACCAGGAAGCAGCCTAGTTCTAACCTACTGGAGAAATGTCTATAGCCATCTGTTTGTTTCATGTCCATGTAATAAAGGCAAACCTGACTAGGTTACTGCTTGCCGTTTTCAAAAAGGCGATGTACTATGTCATAGCCCAGAGGTCTTCAACAGGGGGTCCGGGACCCCGATGGGGTCCTCAGAGGTATTGCAGGAGGTCCTCCATATTAGATCAGCCCATCATTAACAACGTATGTTGTATAAATCTGTCAATTATTTTAATGGCTTAGTTGGTGGCTTTTATAAATGGCAATACACATTGTTAGCCCCGCAACAAACTATTTTATACCATAGGCTATGTGTAAAGGGGATCCCCGCGGTGCCATCAGCCAAGAAGTCTTTGATCTAAAAAACGTTGACCACCTCTGTCATAGCCTGCTTTTCCTGAGTAGCATATGCTGTTGGTTGGTGAGAACAGTTTACCATCACTACCATCTAGTGAAAATGACGGGACATTGCGTTATGTGCTGACATTCAATGAAAAATGCATCCAGATGAAACTAAAACGTTGGAATCTCAGCATTTGTTTCAAAATTAATTCAGAAGCTTTATAGTTTATGCCATTGTTGAAATGGATGTGTGTCCTGTTAGAAATCAGCTTTCTCTCTGACCTTGAACAAGGTTGTCAGAATGCAAAGTGATGTTTCACTTGAATATTGTGATGGTTCCTGCTTCTTAAAGTTAACACATGGAAGGGGGTAGCCTGTGGTAGGCTACCCGAAGCAAACATAATCCTTGGTCATGCCACTGCAGGGAATATTTTATAAAAAGAAACACGTAGAATGGATTTTAAACGGTTTAACTCTTTTCGGTCGTTTTCGGAGGGGTTTGCTCGTGCATTCGGCAGTGTTCGGCATTGTTCGGTAGATGTCTGTCAGCATCCCTGACGGGAGAAGTGGCGCATCTCACGGATCGGGAATATCGAGCCCTTTCCTGCACCTAGCGCCTGTTTTCCTGCGGAATGCCCCCAGTGCAATGGAGAACGACTGCATAGGAATTGAGGACCAATAGAAAATATTGCATTGATTAGTAGAATGCTAATCGGACACACAAAGCTCAGCTGGTAGAAGCTGTATTTGTTTTGTATGCCGACATGAGGCAAGGGGTGGAGAGACGCCAAAGAGACGTAGAGCTTTGGCCAAACATCAGCGACATTTAGCACTTATTCGATGTTAAGGATTTGCATTCCTCTGCCGCATCTTTGATCGAATTCTGCATATTGGACGGTGAATATGCAGCTCGTTTGAGGACAGTCCAGATCCCCAGTGCTGCCATGACAGGCACAGGTCTCCTCTCAACCACGGCTACGCCGGTTGGAGAAGAGGCAGATTGATCGGGTCCGTGGTCGCATCTGCGGAACTGCCGATGTCGGATGTTATTATCTGTGGAGCCTAATCCTGTAAATATCATCCGCATAAACACAACGTGAATCTTAACTCAGGGAAAATGTCTTCTCGTCCTACGTTGCCGTCTGGAAACGACAGGAGTATTGACCACGTAAGTAGAAATAATAGCCCAAAGGCATAATTTCTTAACATGTCAAAAATATGCAAGCCAAATGTTCTAATATGGGGCCTCGAGCAGCCTTTACTGTATATTCACAGTGCAGGTGTGGGAGCCTATTTGCTTTTGTGTGTTATTTAAAAAAGGAGTAGGCCTACGCAGCCCACTGGACGTGATATTATTTTTGTTGTTGTAGTTATTTTGCATTGCAGACTCTCTCAAAATGGGCTATCATTGAGTGTCTGTACAGGGAAAGAGCTGATGGCAAGCAAAACACAGATGGAGAGTCCATCCGCATACGATAACACTCTGTGGATCTGCGCAGTAGCTTATAGCAAGCTGTCGCCTCTCATTAGAAGGCTGTGGATATAGTGATGTCACATAGCAGCCTGCTGCTCGTGTATTCCCGTTGTGGCCGACTCAATTTGGATGGGTGGGACGGTTACAGAGAGGGCACAACGAATTTATATGGAATATCTACGTTCCGACTTTTGAAGTAAAATGGCATTTGTGCATAATTATTTGGAATCCACTGCGTAGCTTGCAAAACGGCCGCCCAGACCATACATTAGTTTCATTATGCATTAGTCTCCTCCGTTAAAGCCGACAGGCCTGCAGAGACAGGGTTCATGCATTTCTGCACAATATAGATTTCTGGTAGGCCCATGTGGGCATTTGTCTCTCCGTCCGTGCAGCTACTAAATAGGCTCATAAACACGAATGGATGCATGGCAGAGACGTCGCTACTCAACAGTAAATACAAGATAAAGTTTATATTCCATTTACTGGATGAGTGATTGACATGAAGGCTCTGTACAGGACCACCTCGTTGCTGTAACCCACCCCCAGCCACCCCCCCCCACACACACACACCCCAATATTGCATCTAAAGCCTCCCAACAATGTGTGTGAATGTGTGCACACATTCACACACATTGTTGGGAGGTTAATAAGGCTATGTTATACACACAATATAATGTGTGTATGCAATCCGCATACTATATGCAATCAATTTTCTACATACAGTGAACTGTGTGTGCATGGTGCGACTGTGCTGTGTAATAGAGTAGCGATGACAGAGCAGTGACTTGCCCTCGCAAAATGCATCTGGCACAATACCTGAACAGCAGATATGAAGGTTTCAGGGGAGAGGGAGTGTTTGTGGGCGGGGCATAAATGTGTGCGCGTGCGTGTGTGTGTGTGTGTGTGTGTGTGTGTGTGTGTGTGTGTGTGTGCACGCTCAAAGTTGAGAGAAACATGGCATGCTGGGGGAATGCAAGTGTGATGCCTTACGGCCTGAGACAGGCCTGAGACTACTGAGCTATAGCATCTGCTCCTGTTTCTACAACACCGCTCCGCTCTGCTCGTTCCCCTTACCTGCGCGCCTGGGTTTGTCCCCGACCCTCTCCCCGTTATTCTCTCGCTTGGCTTCTCTGTGTCTTCCAGGCGGTAGCTTGTTTCAATTAAACGCCCGGTCATTTGCTTTGCTTTGTATTTCTAACATCGTTATATTTACCACTGCACGTACATAGTGACTCATTTGCTTATGAGAGATACTGCAAATTGCCCTTGCATTGCAATGTTGCCTGGACGTTAGCCACGACTCAAGCTGTGGAGACCCTGCCATACCTGGACACACCTGGACACACCTGGACAGCTCAGCCAGCTACATGTATTTACAATGTTCATGCACACTTTAGGGACACTCTTCCCCAAAGCAGTAAAAGTGTGGACCACTTGGACACTACTGCTCCACACATACTTCTACATATATGTATGTAGTATAAGTGTTTAGGATGTTCTTCATTGTAAAACAAGTTTGAAAAAATCCAAGACTAGAATCACTAAGCAGTGCACCGGACAGTTTTGCAGGTTGCCCTGTTGCATGCATTTAAGAGCAGGAATGGAAAACAGGACCAACTTGGTGGGGTGTCAAACATCCAGACATTTTGAGATGTTTCAGAGAAAATAAAGGAGGCCTTAAGATTGATGAACAGGCGCTACATATACTCAAACACTGCATTCTCATTGTATGCAGACTTCATGTTTAATTTAGGCCAGTGATAGTCAGCAATCAACAACAAATGGCTACCCAGTGGTAGCCTACAGTTCTATCTTCAACAAATGTATTACAACATATGTGGAAGATTAGAGGTGACACTAGGAGAAGACTCTAGGAGAAGACTAGCTCTACATCTGTTGGCTTTTTGAAACGAGGTTTATTTATTTATTCCTCTGGGGGTACAGAGTATACACACCGTTTAGTACAGAGAGCATGATAGCACATTCTATTTACTTTAAGGTAGGGTAAGTGATTGTAAGCTAATACAGTTTGTCAAATTCAGCAAACATCTCAGGTTCCACCAGCTGCCCTGTGTTTCAGCACAGCCCTGGGCCTATATATTGGAACATAAACAAACTGTTGCAGACACATGACAATATTCCCAGCCATGGCAAAATGCTTGTCCAATTCTGAGGACAAAGGGAGCATCCATATGGCATTGAAGAGGTATTTCTGTTTGGATTGAGATCAAATATCAATTATCTTTCTACAGCACCTTTAAATGTATATTAGCTGATAAGATATAGGATCCTAAATGTGTACACTAATGCGAGATGGCGGTTCAGATTATTTCATAGCTGCAGACGAAGCTGTTTTGCTATCCGTAGCGCAGGTCTGCCTGCAATGCAGGCCAACATGATTACTGCTAAGGCTCAGCTACATCCATGCCAGTAGGTGGCAGTGATACAGTTGGGGGTGTGGGGGGAAACTGCCATGTGAATTTTTAATGGGGATCTATATGACTTTCTGCCAAGGAGCTGCCACACTAGGCATGCACTATGCTCTGCACACGACCAGCCCTGCCATAAATACAGCATAACATACTGTACATACAACATAACACATAGAACAGAAGATCTTGGATTCCAACACACAGAGGGAGTGTGATATCTGATATCTGTCTTGAGATAGGAAATAGTTGTTTTCTACCATATTACAGTAATGTTTAAAATATCATATACTGTATTTTCAATGTGAAATACAGTGAAAACAACATTATTGAAGATAAAACTCAAATTTTTGTCGTCTTTGTATTGTATGTTTATCAATGTTTATCGATGTTCATCAATAGCATCTTATTATTGCACAGAGATAGCGGACCTCTACAACATGCAGTCTGCCTCCATGTTGTCTTGATGTTGTGTTGGCTTGTCTTGAACCTCCATGTTGTTGTGCCTCTGTGTCCACTCCAGCATGTGTCTCTGGTAGCCAGCCGCCCAGACAAGGGCACCAGCCTGTCTAGTCGCTCGCTGGGCGCCCGCTGCAGGAACTCCATTGCCTCTTGCTCCGATGAGCAGTCGCACATCGGCAACTACCGTTTGCTCAAGACCATCGGCAAAGGGAACTTTGCCAAGGTCAAGCTGGCCCGCCACATCCTGACGGGCAAGGAGGTGAGAAACTGAATGAGTAGCTGTATTAATGGATGGGTGGGTATATGGGTAAGGGGATAGATGGATATATGGATAGATGGATGGGTGGGGGTAGGTGGGGTTGGTGGGTAGATGGGTCGGGAGGTAGATGGATATGGATGGGTGGGGGTAAAGGGGTAGAATATCGCAGTATCTTAAAAATCGCAACAATATTGTATAGTGACATAAGTATTGTGAGAATATCGTATCGTGGGGTCTCTGGTGATTCCCACTCCTAGTAGGTGAGTGGGTAGGTGGTAGGGGGGTAGGTATATGGATGGGTAGATCGGTGCTTAGGGTTGCACGATATTGATCAAATACAATATTGCAATATTGATCATGAAAATTGCAACATCTATATTCCTTTAGATATTTTTAATAGTGCAATGGCCTGCTCTGGTTCTCTCAGGCCTGCTAACAAAGAAGAAAAATGCATTAAAACCAGAAGCCGTAACACATATTAAGTAAAAATAAGTTATGGGAAAATGCATCAACTGAAAATGTGTTGTTTTGATATGTTATGAATATATATTCATAACATATCAAAACAACACATTTTCATATTGGACTGGTATAACAATAGTAAAGCTACCGGGAAGGCGATCTTTTAGGCCACTAATGTTTCCTCTTCGATCTCTATTACGTCATTAGCTTCATCAGCCACACATCTTACAGTACCTTTCTGTCTAAATCAAACACAACTAAGCCAAACAGACAATGGATGCACCTCTCCACAAAATTAACTGAATATTGCGCTTCCAGCAAGATTTTAGATATGATATCAGTGCAATGTGATATTACGGTAACGATACTAAGTCGATATATTGTAGCTGGTTGGTAGATGGCTCGGTGGATAAATGGATGTATTTGTGGGTAGTTAGATAGTGGATAGATGGGTAGATTGATGGGTGGATAGATGGTGAGTATATTGAAGATCCTCTAAGTATGTTGGTTTAACTAATGTGGTGCTGAACTGAAAAAGCTTTACTGCACGTCATTTGCGATTCCAACAATTTCCTCACAACTGTCGTCGCTATAGCTGCTATAAGGATATGCTTCCTGGTCAATAGGAAAGGGTTTCTTCCATAAAATCCTGAATAATCTCATTCAGAACTTCTAGGGAGGCTTTCAAACTGCTTATCCACACAGGAACAGAAAAACTAAATAATATATTCTATATGTTTGGTAATATATGATGTGCTCATTTATATGATCCTTTTCTTATATTCTAGGTTGCAATAAAAATCATTGACAAAACTCAGTTGAATCCAACCAGCCTACAAAAGGTGAGTACAGCATATTTTAGTATGTATTAAATATATAATACATATATTTAAGAACGGTCTTCATTATCATCTCCATAATTTCATAAAGCCAGGAAAATCTAACACAATGCAGCAACACTGTGAGGGACCGGGCCAGGAATAAACAGGGTGCATGTCAGGGTAAAATGAATGAAGAGGTTTATTTACCCAAAGTATGTACAACTTATAGGATGGGCAACAAAAACAAGAATATAGACAAAAATCTTACTACCCAAAAATACATCTTTGTAAATCAAAAATGAGGTGCATGAGGTCAGCTGAACCTACAATAACACACAAAAAGACCTTACCCCAACACTGACCTCACTAAGACTGAAACAAACGAGGTGTATATACACTGGCTAGCCAAACCAAATACAAACCAGAGGGGTCAGAATACAACATTATGATATTTACATTATTCCACAATTAATACAATTAACTTTGACCTAAGTCAAGTTACCTTATTAACATACACATACTATATAACTACTGTCAAACATCACACAATATCTTACTCCTAACATTAGAATCATACACCACCCCTGCCAATCCCAACAGGATGAATTATCCTGATCCACTTCCTGTTGGGATACTATAAGAGTGGTTTCAATGGTTCAGACTCTCCTTTGCCATTGAGGGGTCACACCACAATTCATTTAAGAACAACTAAGAAACCGAATGAAGAAACTAACAGTAAACTTGTGGGTATATGTAAGTGTGGTGCAGGTACTTAAATTAAATGTGTGGCTGTAGTCACGGCCATCACAAACACACAAAATCACTTTATTGTCATCTAATGTGATGTTGGCAATATAGAAGTTTGCTGTTTTTTCTGGAGCAGTTTTCAGCCCCAATTTTGAGTAACAGCTAAAGTGGGTTCATTCATTGTTTGTGATGAGATGCTCTCTAGGGAGTAGGAACCAGACGGGAGTTAAGGGAAACCTCTGCTCTGTACATCGTATCCCACCTCACTGACCTATAATCCCTTAGTGACTTCTTCACAGTATGGTCACCCGACCCATTTCAGATATAAAATAAAAAAAGTTTTTTGAAGAACAGGTTGAAAGCACAGACTAAATATATATAGACATGGACAAACTATGTGACGTCACCCGTAGCTTTTCTCAAGTATGGATTTGAAAACCGCATTGTGCTGGCTATGGTTGTCCCATCTTTGCAGTACCTCACTCCACCTGTAACGCCCCCCTACCTATTATAATGGGATGGCTAAAATATTTGTATCTTATGAGTTATAAAACAATTCACCGTTGTCATGGACGGGGAGAATATCTATGGAGACCAGAACCGATTATGGACCAGGCTGTAAACGTGTTTGTTGTAAAGTCGGACATTTTAACAGTGGCATCTATGGGAATTGTCTCCCTTTTGCAGCCAACTTCAAGTGGCCTTTCGATGAACTGCATGTTTTGGCAATTCCGCTGCATTGTATTCAGCAGCGGAGGCTCCTGCTTGCTTGGAAGGTCGTGTTATGCTAGCTCTGGCCACCATCTTTGCAGTATCTGATTTTGTCTGTAACTCCTGGCTATCCATAAAAATGGGGGTCTATGGGTATTGACTCTTTTGGATGCTTTTTGACAAACCTCAAGTGGCCACTCGAGGAACTGCAGAATTTGGCACTTCCTTGTTGGATACTTTTTTCTTTTTTTTGTCTGTTGGGCAAAACCCTAAATTCGTATATATGGATGTATGCATCAGAGAGAATATAATTTAACAGAGAGGTTCCAACGGATGGCACTTCAGCATTTGATTTTTGGAAGGAGGAGGGCGACCAGACCAGAACACTGACTTCACCATACTATTGCCCATTATCTCTCTCTGGGGGCGTTAATGGGTATTTTGAGTATATAACATTCATTCCCAAGTACCTACAATCAATCTGAGGCCACACTGGTATTTTTGCAGTGAACTCTTTTGGGGTAAATTTACTTTGTTTCAGGCTATGCATGGTAGTTATAGCTACCTGGGCCTGGACTCGACGCAGCCTACGTCAGCCTCCACAGCAAAATGCCTTTGGTGACACGCCCACTTGAGAGAATAGAAACATTCAATTTTCGCTCTATCTTTGTATATTATTTATACAATCTATGTCTGCACTACATATGAAAATGTCCTGCTCAAAACAGGATGTTTTAAAATCTTACACACTACTACTTTAATATAGATTCAGCTTGACAGAAAGTGTCAACATCTGTAACTCAAGGTTCAATTCACGGGTCTGCAGTTCAAGGGTCTGAAATTGATCATGCACGGGTATAACATGGAGCGTTGTATCCAGATCATGTGAGGAGTGAGCATTGCCATTGTAATACATTGACATCACAAAACACACAGCATTATTGACGGGCTTGGGGTCTTTACACCTCAGTGTGCACTGCAGTATTTCCATGGCATCCAATGTTTCTCTCTTCTTCCATTTGACAACAGGATTCCTATCCTGTTGTCACCCCCCATCCCCACCCCTTCACTCTTATTTTGTCTTCTGGGTTTCTCAGGTCAAGGTGGGTTTAGTTGTTGATATTTAGTTGGACAGCCATTTTGTTTTGTACTGGGAGTGAGCTTCGAGAGTGTCTTTGGAAGTGCTTAGGTATTCGTGTTACAATGCGGGCATATCAACGGTCGCCTTCTTTTTTCCGCTTGTCAGCATGTTAGGTGTTGAGCCTGAATGGTGGACTCTCTAAGGTTTGTTGTGCATGAAGGGCAGAACCAGCGTGGCGGACATACCAGCTACAGAAATAAGGGCTGGCGCAATACGACGTGCGCGCGCACACACACACACACACACACACACACACACACACACTCCTTATTCAACACGTTTCCTTATTCAAACAAAGGAGCTGTATTTGCCTTGTACTTTAAAACCGTATAGGTGCAAAGTTTGGATGACATGAAGGTTCTTGCTGTCCTGTGTTAATAATCAATAGCATGCTACCACTGACCTGTTTTTTACAGGGGATTTGAAATGTCAGGTATTGGTCAAGAAACGTACACATTGTATCATTTATGTCACACGTATGTATGGACTTGTCCATGGACTGTATACTGTATATAAGTGTTTCCACCAATTCAAGTGGGTTTTCCCAGCTTATTTATACATTTGGCAACTCATCATCTATGTGATCTCACACGTTTATTTTGACTCTCTCATTCGAATTCTGGTGATTTTTTTTTTTAAAGATGAGCTACTCTGCTCTGCTAGAATCCAATGTACATCCACAACCTCTGCTCTTCAATTCTGCATCTTTCGTCTGATTGGCTTGTTGTGCAACTTGGGGCAATGCAATAGGGATGCTGCAAGACACAATGGTGCAACGTTTCGTACAGCACTGAAGATAGAGGGCAAGCGATGATTGGCTAGCGATGGGAGAGATTGCTTCCATTCTGGAATACAATTGGCCGGTGCTGATAGCAGGCCCCTCTACTCCATCATCCGAAGGCTAGAGAAAATCCTTAGTGCTCAAGACATGAAAGAGCTCATATTAGCATAATTTGGCCTGTGATGTTTGAACAGGGTTGAGGAAGATGAAGGGTTCACAATGGTGGGGTTAGAGAGATGATTTGTGTGTGAGCGTTAGGAGGGGCAGGAGGAGTAGAGAGCAGTGTTAGCCGCTCATGTGCTTGCGAGAGCAGGGCCGTGTGCTTTCTAAGTTTCAAACCAAATGAACAATGTTCTTGTAATGCTGGTTTCAACCACGAGTATCCCATTGAACACATTTTAATACTGAGATTGAGAGATGCTGAGAGAGATTTTTATCAGTGTGCATCACCCTAAAGTGTATGTGCTATTAGTTTCTGTTGAAAATGTAAAAATGTCATTCTTTTTTTTTCATGTTCATTACGATCAGAAATTAACTGGATTTTCATCTCCAGCATTAAGCTTGTGGGTGTTTAAAACACTGTTCTATCGGCAGATGAGACACCTCTGCGCTCGGCATCCAAAGATCCAAAGATTCCCCCTCGCCACACAGCGGAAGAAGCTGAAGCAGAAGACTCTAGTTGTTAATACCGCGGTTGCTATGGCAACGGCGACATTAGGCACAGCTAGAGGAAAGACTGAAGAACATGAGCTGTATTGGAGATGGAGGGAAGTGGGGGGGTGACATGTAAGGGGGGGGGATGGGTGGGAGGATTGAGAAAAGTGGAGAATGGAAACGTGTACTGTATCTTTCCAACGTGGTGGTGGCGATGCCACGGAGCAGATGAGTGGATTGTTAGTGATGGTCTCACACAGGAGCGCCTCGGCGTAATCATTATCCTGCATACAGGACACAGGGCAAAGCAGACATACATACTGCTCCCTAGTTAATCTGTTAGTTCGGCCTACTGTGTATTTATAGCCGGTCGGGGTACTGTAGCCCAGACAACCTGCTAAAAATGTTAATTGTACGTTACTGAAACTTGCGTCATACATGGAGTAACTTAGAGGTTAAGGTTCACATCCAAAAATACTTACTATGAACTGCACCACGCTACACAAAATGGGTCAAAAGCAAGAAGTATTATATTGCTCTGCTAGCCCACGTTTGCGTTGACTTACTGTAGTGTGAAACTGTAATACTGCCTTGTCCCATACTACTACTAGGTATTGGAAGGCGCATCAAATTTCTAAATGTCCAATATTATCCTGATTTAATATGCTCTTTGTGTGTGTGTGTGTTTTTCCTAGCTCTTTCGGGAGGTACGAATAATGAAAGGTTTGAATCATCCAAACATAGGTAAGACGCGTGCATTTCAGTGTGCCTTTAAATATGTTGTGTAAGTATGTGTGTGTATTAATCTACATAGAGTCATGTGTGTGGCAAGCCTAATGTTAAATGGGGTTTAGAGTTTAGAGTAAAGCAGTTGACCATAATCAATCAATCAAACCTTTATTACAGACTCAAGATCCAATGATACAATACAATAAGAATACATATATAAAACTGCATACATTATATAATTGCACACATATAAACAAAAAAAAAAAATGGTTGTAACACCACATTTAATCATTGTCCTATAAGGAGACTTATATATACCAAAGTTTCCATAACTAGGATTGGTATTGCATGGGGCTAAATTGTATATTGGATAATCCCAAAATGATTTCATTTTCAATTTCTTCAAGTCAGCAAATTCATTTATACATAAGGTTTCTTAAACAGTATGAAACGTATTTCCTCCTGCAGTCACAAACATCTCACATACAGTATATGGCAGCTTTTACACCTTGATATGGAGGTCACAGGGATTGGGGGAATTGGAAGGGGTTTTCTAAAGATGAAATGTCATACGAATAAAAATGCAAAAACAAAACACAGTTTTAGTGGTGGTGGCCTTTGGCATTAAGCAGATAATTGGCTATGTTTTCATTTTTGAACATGAGTGTGATTTATTGAAATATTTCTATTAAATCTGAATGTGTTTTGTGCTACAGTGCAGCTGTTTGAGGTGATTGAGACGGATAAAACCCTTTACCTAATCATGGAGTATGCTAGTGGAGGTTGGTATATGGCCTGTTGTGGAAGGACGCTAGGCAATAGGTTATGCCAATGATGAGTCAATAGTAGCCTGTATGTACAAGATTTAGTTTTGGCATTTGCAGTTAAATTTGGAAAGATACATTACAATAATATTATACATTTAAAAGAATATGGCTAATAAAAAGGTTCACAGTGCTCAATTGTAACTGCATTTCTGTCAATACCTAGTTCAAAATCTGGATTCATACATTCACAATATTACACTGTACATTTAATTAACATTATAACAGGAAAATACATTTCTGCATATTGTTTTGAAACTACTGCCTGTTGGTATTACTGTAAACATACTGTATATGAAGTATGTCACCGTGAATATTTGGAATCAGAATTATATTAATCCCTGTTTAAATGCTAAAGTTATAGTATACCGTAATGTATTGTCTGAATAGTACATCGTTTTGGATGCAGGTCGGCCCTGTACTGTACTGCAGGTCGGCCCTGTACTGTACTGCAGGTCGGCCCTGTACTGTGGCTGACGTGTGTCTGCTCTCCTCAGGTGAAGTGTTTGACTACCTCGTGTCTCATGGGAGGATGAAGGAGGTCGAAGCCAGAGCCAAATTTCGACAGGCACGTCTCCCTCACTCTGTACTTACCTTAGTTGTGCACGCACGCCTTACATTACAGCTCCTCCACCCACCCACCCACCCACACACTCATTCATTCCGCTTTATCTTCCAGATTGTGTCTGCTGTCCACTACTGCCACCAGAAGAAAATCGTCCATCGAGATTTGAAGGTGAGGGAACAGGAAGACATTCTGTCAGATTAAGGCTAGGCGAGACTAGTTGTCTGAGCTGCGAGGAAGGATTACGTTCAGCAGAGACAGTTTTTGCTAATCGAGGACTGCTCTTAATCTGCCCATAGCGCCTTAAAGGGACGACAAGCTTTTATTTATTTATTTATTTCTTTTAGGCACTTAGCAGTATTAGTCACGTACTGTGGTTGGATCACACACACACATACACGCGCACACACACACACACACACACACACACACACATTCCCATCTGTCTCTTTCATTTTTCTCCCTCTCTCCTCCCCCGACCAATGTCTGTCCGCCCACTCCTCTTTCTCTTTCCCTCCCACGCTCCTCCTCTCCTCTTCCTCTCTGCTCCCCACCCCCAACACCTCCCTCACCCCAGGCGGAGAACCTCCTTCTGGACGCCGACGCCAACGTGAAGATCGCCGACTTCGGCTTCAGCAACGAGTTCACGCTGGGCAGCAAGCTGGACACGTTCTGCGGCTCCCCGCCCTACGCCGCCCCGGAGCTCTTCCAGGGCAAGAAGTACGACGGGCCCGAGGTGGACGTGTGGAGCCTGGGGGTCATCCTCTACACGCTGGTCAGCGGCTCGCTGCCCTTCGACGGGCAGAACCT
>JAODOY010002580.1:0-12062 GCA_025399855.1 Forbesichthys papilliferus | reverse complement strand
ACAACATCAGTTTACATATAAAGTATTCACATTCAATAGCTTCTGCCCTATCAAATGAGACCAGATGTGTGTATACACAGTAGTCCTCATGGTTGAGGAACTGCATTTGATTTATTTGTGGTATTCAATTTTAGGCTTTTTTCCTGAAAATTGTGTTAGTTTATATGGGGTTTTAAAGTTGAAAGTCAACTTACTGTAAACCTGGTGAAACACAGCTTCTAGTCGATGGGAGGGGGTGATGAGGGGTCTCTAACAACAACCACCGCTGGCAACAGCTGGCTCACATCTGTTTATCAAGAACGTATCTCTACTTAAGTTGCTTTCTCCATTCATCACAGCATTATTCCACTCAAATTTAAGATGTCACTGATGGCACAACATGACAGCAATCACACTGTATGACCTGGGACAATGAGAACCTCTAGTGAGAAGAATCTGCTCACCTCAAAAATGCCCCCATATTGTTAAATAATAATAATAATAATAATAATAATAATAATAATAATAATAATAATAATAATAATAATAATAATACATTTTAATTGTAACGCACTTTACATTAGAAGAAATCCCAAATGCTTATGCTTTAAAGCTAGTAGTTTCTTGATCCACTTTTGATTCGTGCAGAAATCTATAAAAAAAGATGAGACCATGTACAATAACTGAGAAAATGAATATCAAGTTTCCCATTTGCTAAATTGCAGGGCTTAACCCCCAAGAAACTGCATCTACAAGGAATCCTAGATGGGTTTTTTTGTGACAGCATTTAATTTTTTTTACCACAAGAGGGCAGTACTGTAGCATTCAGAAACAGGACAAACAAAAAAAAGACTGTCCAAGAACCAAGAAATTATACAATGTGTACAGTATCTACAGTAATAGAGTAGGTAATATCTCCATACTGCATTCATTTATATGCTCTAAATCTCTACGTTTCTTATACGGTTAACATATTTTTCACAATTTTTGGAATAAAAAACATAAAGTCTTTAAAAGCTATTCTTATGTTATGCTTAACCACTGGTCCAACGCTTCTTGTATTATATGTGTTGTTGATCCCCAGACTACACTGAGACCATGATTTCACTATAGCAGAGTTGTTTATAAAGGATGTTTTGCAGTATTCCTTATTTTCACATAGTGAAGTAAATCATGTCCAATTTCCTATAATATAAGCTCACTGGCACGTATCTGTGAATGAACAGGTTTCAGCTAATAGTTAATAATAGGCACTTATGATAGGAAATATTTTTGTTATATCCATGCATACCAGCTAGGTTTAATAGCCTATTGAAGGATAAGGTTGCATATGTCACTTATTCTTTTTGAAAACTGTCATATTTCTTTGACTTTCCGCAGACCTTTTCATTTATTCATATTGTAGTTTTAGAGATCATTTGAGGCATAGCATCGACTGTGGTGGTGGTGGTAATGCAGAAATCATTACTTTCTGTTGTTTCCTGGTAGTTTTGACCATAGTCCACCCCTACCATACTACGACCTACTGTACACTGGCATGAAATATAGCTAGTTAGTCAATTGTTGGTTTCACTATGGCTTGCATAATAAAAAACAATTAGGCTACTTTGAATAATCGCAAATAAAAAAGAGCATTGTAGCCTAGGCTACCCTAAACTATATTATACTGTATGTCTCTATAATGTGAAAATAACATATTGACAATCATAGCTTTTATAGCACATCTTACATATTGGTGTATGTAGAAAATAGAAATGCATATACAAAAATAATCTGTCTTAAATATAAAGGGACACTCCTCAACTTATGGTTAAAAGCAGTTCACAGTATCACATTTCACATGTACAATAGTAACCATCCCTATCCAATATAGACTAACTGGATGCATATGGCTATGGTTATTATTGGCTAATATATATGTAACTATTGAGCTATAATATTCACCCCCCTACAGTTGTCATGAACTGTTGCTATAGAGACCAAAACCGATGTTTGAACTAGGCTGTAAACATGTCTATTGTTGCTGTAAAGTCTGACATTTTAACATTGGAGTCTATGGGGATTGACTCCCTCATGCAGCCAGCCTCAAGTGGCCATTCGATGAACTGCATGTCTTGGCACTTGTATTCATTTCTCAGCACCGTTTCTTTGGGTGTCCAGGTCCAATATGTCCAGTCAGATGCCCCCAACTGTGACAACAGAGGGTCTGCTTTATACATTATTTGCTAAAGGACACTTCTTTTAACACATCTTCTGTTCAGGGATAGTCATATCATATAATATAATATAATATAATATCATATCATATCATATCATATACTATTTTTTTCTTGTTTGTTTTTCTTTCTTTCTTTCTTTCTTTCTTTCTTTCTTTCTTTTACATAATTATTTACTCTTCATAACAATCTCTAATTTCTTTGTACCTTGAAACTAGGCTACTGTAGAAAAATCGACAATTGTTGAGTATACTAGACCAGAGCTATGACGCAGCCCCATTCCTGTTGTGGTGATTTTCAGGTTATCGGAGCGGGAGCTCTAGTTTGCGCACCTGCATGCATATGAAGATACGAAGATACCCTAGGAGCCTACCTAAGAAGTGGGAGGAGCTGCGCCTTCAAATGATACAAATGGATTTTGGAAATCGAGACTGCTAACAATGTGTGCATTTCATGTTGGATTACAAACTAAGTGGGGGTTCCTTATTTTATAGCTACTGAAATATTGACCGCTGCTCCCATTTAACCATAACCAATACATGCACCGTTGGGCAAAATTCTATTCTTTCTGATTATTTTTGAAAAACATGTCACCGAAATTACTGGCATTCTTCTTACTTTTGTCAGTTTTGCAGAAATGGTAAGTGACGCATGTCTTAACGTTTGGTTGTGGGAAATGGTGGATAGCATGTTTAACTTATGATAATCTCTAGAAAAAAATAGGGTATTTCTGAAGGCTAACTGATTTATAAAAGTTAATGTGAGTTTTGATTAGGCTACCTGTTAAAACTTGCGTGAGAACATATTTAAGATACTTCACAGAACCTTATTTGAGATCAGGTTTTGCATATTATATAGTATATGCAGTCCTACTGTTTAGTAATACTAACATCCATATATTGTTTCTTATTGCAAAAGGATATATTAATAGGTCTAGGCTACATATATTTTAATGTAGTTTAGACAATATTAATTAGAATAATCTCAGAATTACTTCCAACTGTATTTGGACACATTGCTTGAGTCTGTTTCAACCACTTGGTCTTGTTTCTTCTAGCTCTCAAACAATTGAATATGAGGACTACGATGATGTTACTGTGAAACAAATGCTTGCCCCCAAGTCACAGGAAACGGACACAACGTTAATACTGAACAATTTGCTAAAGGAATATGATAAAAAACTGCGCCCTGATATCGGAGGTAAGACCATTTAATTCAGAGAAAGTGCGCCTACATGTGCTGTGGTAGTTCATGCGTACCATACAAACCTATATGAGACCTTTAAAGGTGGAGTCAGTGATTGGAAAAAGATTTGTGATATTTGAACGTGATCAAAACAAAAACACTTGTCCATTCAATGGCATACAGTAGGGTGCTCCCTCAGAAGCTCCTCCCTACACATTTGACACGCATTGACAAGGCTAGGAGAGTTGTGTGGTGCATCACTGCACATTCCTATTTTCTGAGCCAGGACTGTGTAGGAACACCGGATTATTCCTTCAAGCACACACAAACTAGCTTCAGTAGTGTATTATTTTAAATTGCTGACTTTACTTTTAATCATTTTAATCCATTGATAGACTTGTAGCCAGCTATTGCTGGAATTGTTGGAATTGCTAATACCTCAGTAATACAATTCTTATTCATTCATATATTTATAATATGAATTACAGTAATAAAACATAACTTTTTAGGTGTGCATGTTTCATTTTTTTTAAAAAGTTGTTTTTGTTCCAATGTATGCAGTTGGCATTTCAAGTCTTAAAGCTGTAACCTATTTTAATGCAAATCATTCTAAAATAATTAATTATTTTGGAAAAAAGTAGGACATATCTGAGTTGAATAATTCACAGTATCACTTCCTACCCTGCAAAACAATTTAGCAGCTAGCCACCATTGACCAGATATTTAGCACGGCCTCATATAGCTAACCTATTCTGACCATGAGGCTAGATTGGTATCGTCCATCGGAGGGGGAAAAAAAACCTAACGGAATCTGTCAGTGAAACAAGAATATGTCAGCAACATATTCTTGGAGACCCCCTGTCACGCTTATTAACCCACGGAACATACAGAATAGACACTGTGGCACTGCTTGCGCTGTGATTGTCCTCCACTCAGTTTGATTTTGGGATTAGTCTTAATTCTATTACTTGGATTTCCTGAGAAGCATTATTGTGATATGGAGTGGCATGCAATGCCATTTTATGTGCTTTATGTCTATCCATGTATCAAACAATCACACTCTTGCTCTGAATAGTCCAGCAGTCAAGTGTTAGCAAGGCTGTACTAGAATATATACAGTATAGCTTCGGTAAATATAGCATGCCATGCCGGCTTTCAATACATTTGCAGGTTTAGCTGAATTAAATGACCCACCTAACACAGGGTACTTCTGACACTCCATACTACTGTATGTCTTGAAAACACAACACATATGCACACTGCAAACACAAGTTCAGTAGACACACGGAAAACACATGCAGTAGGCCTATTGTTCTTTTAAGTAAAATCTAGATTTATATCTACATGTTTATAATCTTTTGTTCATACAACAATACATTCCAGTGTTGTAGCTCACAATAGCAGCACATGCAACTTGCTTTTTTAAAATAAAACTGTGCATTTTCTGTGTTTGACACTTTGCTTGTGAGCAACCAACATGTTCATTTCATTCATGTTCATTGTGTTAACCACCCTCCCTCCACCTAGACGGTATTCTCACTTTTACGTCCAGATGTGAGACTGGAGACTGGCTGCCCGCATTAGTCATTGAATGTCCATCCATCCATTCATCGTCATCCGCTTATCCGGAGTTGGGTCACGGGGACAGCAGCTTCAGCACCCCAAACCTCCCTTTCCCGAGCCACATTGGAAGGCTCTGACGAGGGGATCCTGAGACCTTCCCAGGCCAGTGTGGAGATATAGTCTCTCCACCTGGTCCTGGGTCTTCCCCGAGGCCTCCTCCTAGCTGGACGTGCCTGGAACACCTCAAAAGGGAGGCGCCCAGGGGGCATCCTTACCAGATGCCCGTACCTCCTCAACTGGCTCCTTTCAACGCGAAGGAGTAGCGGCTTTACTCCGAGTTCCTCATGAATAGCTGAGCTTCTCACCCTATCTCTAAGGGAGACGCCAGCCACCCTCCTGAGGAAACCCATTTCTGCCGCTTGTACCCGTGATCTTGTTCTTTCGGTCATGACCCACCCTTCATGACCATAGGTGAGGGTAGGAACTAAAATTGCCCGGTAGATCTAGAGCTTTGCCTTCCGGCTCAGCTCTCTTTTCGTCACAATGGTGGGGTAAAGCGATTGCAATACCGCTCCCGCAACTCCGATTCTCCGGCCAATCTCCCACTCCATAGGCCCCTCACTCGCGAACAAGACCCCCAGGTACTTGAACTCCTTCACTTGGGGTAATGTGCAGCTGCTATATAATGAAACATGACACACATTGGCTAATAACATCACGCATCAAGTCAGCGTAGGATCTGTGAAAGTAAAGTAAACATCTGCAGTCATGTATTTGAACACCTGTCCACACAATGCAATCAGTGCACCGGGTTATTAAAATATCCAAATGTTTTTTTCTCCATCCAATTAGAAGTCTTTAATTTTGTAGACTGCTGTGCAATTGACTTACAGTATCGTAAATACATGTATTAAGGAGCTACACTGTAGTTGCATACAATGCAGGTTGGCCAATTACCTATTTTGCTGCTCTTAATAATAACTCCATTCACCACAATCAGTAGTGCATTGTGTCCTCTATTCACTATCAAGTTAAACATGCAAAGTCATGTTTTGCAAGTAAAATGTTATTTCTTTCATGACATACCATGAAGAATTCATCTTTTGTTGTTGTCGTAGAGATGTTTCTGCAAAGAACAGACAACATAAAATCAAAACAGTTTAGTGTGGCATCATAACTCTCTCCAGCAATCTATCATGCGTTCATGTTCATTGGCAGTAATTAAGATGTTCCCAGTTGTTGTTGTTGTGGTTGTTATTATGTTGTTGATGTTGCATAATCTGCTTTTGTTTGAGAAAGTGCTGGTGCAGTTAGTAATATAAGCACTTATCATTTAATTTCCTTGTTATTCATTTGAGAGTAATGGCTTATACAGGTTTGAACATTTCTCTTAGTCTCAGCATAAGTCTGCTGTGAGTTAGCTGTCCTAAGGCACCATATTTCAGAGCATGCAATCTGTTTTATTTTCCCATAAATCTGGATTTTGTGAATTCTGCCAACAGCCAAAATACCTGTTAAGGTATAACACTGGGTGGCTGTTTTGTCTAGGTTATGAATGTGAATGTCATGTAAGATGCGGGTTTGTCAAAGTATATACTGTGAGAGCGAATATAGTAACTTAAGGATATCATTTTTTATGAATGACACTGTTGAATGAATGAGGCAAGACGCCGAGCAGTAGGGTATTGTTGGGGCGTCAGTTCAATGTCGTAAGCACACATTAACTTTCTAAAGTTAAAAGCACAGATTTTGATGAGATAACAAAAGAAAAGAACCTGGAAGTTAAGATAGCAATACAAAAATGTTCCTCCATGAGTCTTTCTTTCAAGAATTTGACGTTTGAGAAATTACCTTTTTACTAAGCTACTTATAGCTTTTCTGCTCTTTCTTTCTTTCTTTCTTTCTCTTTATCTCGTCTTTATTTGTGTTTTGTTAAGAACTAATGTCACAGACGGCAGTATTTTGCTCTCTTGTCCTTTGGACGAAGTCACTGAGTCTGCTCATCTTATATAAATGACTTAAAGCGCGGTTGCAACCGTGTTTTTCCACTCTCCTGGCCGCCTGCCACAGACAAATGACATGCACTTGTGATGTGGCGCCTTGGATGACAGACATTGCCTTTATCTGACAATTGTTCCCTCAAGCATCATTGACCTTAAGTTTATGGGCTCTGCAACAAGGCACAGGGATATTAACATGGAGGTGAAACACATGTAAGTGATTACTATTAGTGTGTTTGTTGTGAGAAACCTACAGTATAGCCTCCTTAAAAAAAAATTGTGATTGTAAATTAAGATGTAGAATGAAAACAAATATTTCATTATTTAAGGAATAGGGAATATTAACATATTTATAGTTATTGTACTTATTATAATGTTATGCCATTGGTCTAATAAAATAAATATATACCTCTGACTTTGCACATAATTTGCGACGTCTCATATGATGCGTTGCTCTCTCCAACATATTTGAGAGAAATATTATGGAGTGCTTGGCTGAATTCAAGCGCACACCCATCTCGTTACCTATACTTTATTTCCACATGAATCATACTCTATGAACACAGATGATGGATATGAAACAAGCTTGATGTGTGAATAACACAATGAGATCTGCTGGACGAAAGCCAACTCGTCGGTTGAGTCACGAAAGAACCTGGTGAGGCATTTTAAAGCGAGTGACAACGCCTCTTGTGCCCCATTGTAAGTGACACCGTCAATATTTCTCCGGCAATCCCGTGTCCCAGTTGTGTCGGCTCCTCTTTGGTCTGACGGGGAATCCCTCTAAATTGGGCCAGCCTCTCCTTGGGCAGCATGGTGTCGCACAGCAGAACAGCGCAGAATCATTACCAGGAGAATGTGCGAGCTGGTAGCCAGCCCCGGCCACGAAGCTAACTCTGTATGACAGTGGACACATTGCAATTTGGAAAGCAGACCCAGTTATCATTCTGAGTTTCCATCAATATGTGAACTGTGGTGGCTCCTATACCAAGGTGTCAGAACAAGCTCCCGGTTACGTCCTGCAGCTATAGGCGAGGTGATGCTGTTTTTGCTTTGTTTAGTGTGTGGGAGACTCTCTTGGAAGATTGTTATGGACAGCGGGACTCTTACCAGTGGTCAGGGAGCATTGAGAAGGCCAGGTTAATACAGCCGTGTTGTTTCTGACAGTGTATTGGACACCTATGGTGTGATTTGACCAATTAGCTCACCTTGAACCTGCATGGTGTGTGGTGTCTCGGTGTGTGATATAAACACAAGCAGACAAATCTGGAAACACTGCATGGTCACATCCATCCTATTAAAATAATTTGAGAGAATGCCATGTATTGACCAGGTAAAAAATGCAGCCCTCACACTCTCTCTCTCTCTCTCTCTCTCTCTGTCTCTCTCGCTCTCTCATTTGCTTTTTGGGGCCAGAGAGACTGCCATCAATTACTGTGACCTAGTTGAAGACCTCTTTTCACTCTTTTTGTCTATTTAACATCTGTGGCTTACTTCACTTAATGCTCTGTCACACCTCCTGCAATGCCGAAGGGCTTACATCTGCAAACGTCATCCAGTCAGTCAATACCAACTCATTCCTAGGTGCTCTCCGTCACTGTGCCATCCTTTCACTTCTTGACCCCAGATGGGCAAGCCACCTGGCTTATGGCACTAATCGTTTTGTGGATTAGTGGATGTCAAAATGATCTCTCAAGTTTGCAAGGCTGTTGTTTTGTGATACCCACATGTATAGGAGAGTATTGCTTGGCCCCTTTGTTCAAACATTTAGATAATCCCGTGTGTGTATCTAGGTAATTATTACGAGATATTGCATGTCTTTTCTGTTCTATTCAAGGATCACCCTCATCCTCTGTCTTCAAAAGTGAACGTCGACTTTGGAGTCGACTTTAAAACGTAGGCTTTTAGTCATAAAATATATAATAGTAAAACATTTATTATTACAGCAGTGTAAAACTGATCAAAGGTTTCGCCACATTTACCTGCCTGACACTGCAATGCAGATACATGAATGCTGCTAATTTTGTTAAATGATGTAGAGTGCAGACCTGTGTTTGCATACAGTCACCATCTCGATTGGAGTTGTTACTGTATATGTTAAATGGATTCAATCTATAGCAGCTCCCACATACATGTGTACTTGCCATTGTGGCGACTGACTAGATTGGTTCAGGTTTTGGTATTTTTAAGACTAAATGTTTTCTAGCAATATGCAGGGTTCAGCAGAAGAGAAGTTGCATCATCAATCATTACACAGTGGCACGCACAGAGAACGGAGGGGATAACCAAACATTTGTTGTCACCAATATGCTGCTATCTCATGGGAATTCCCTTCAACTAGTGTATGTAGCTGATGAGAGAGCAATATGTACAGCAGTGGACTGTAATGGAGTCTGGAGACGGGGCAGTCTTCATAGTATAAATAGTCTAGAGACGATAAGTACTTGATACAAAAAAGTATACACTACATTTGATACATTTATTTTTTTTTATTTACATTTGTGCTTAAACTATTTACAGGAGAAAATAATGGATGTTAAAATGATGATTGTTTAGTATTAAGAACATATGAGTGAATCAGCAAATATATAGAATAGTTTTACATGATATAATGTATTATACATACAGTATGCTATACAAATCACATCATAGAAGGCTGGTAAAGTGTGTGCAAACCATGCTGTAGATATTGTGAATGAAAGAATGAAGTACTGTAAAAGCCATATTTACTTGACTTTTACACTAGAGGACACTGTTAACTGTAATTCATACACACCCAATACTGATCTATAAACCCCTGACCCCTATCCCGTTTATTGAGGGTTTTCTTTGTCATACAGTATGTTGTTTCAAAGGGTTCTGTTTGATTTATATATTTAATTGTTTACTTGTATTTTCCCAAGGAGAGGATCATCCTCTTCTCTCTTTAATGTGCAGTTTAGACTACACCATGCCTCATCCTGGAACAATAATTGCTGTGGTAGGTGAAATTATTGGATATCATGGATGGATTATTTTTCCGACTGAGGAGCTATTTAGCTGAGGAGATGGTAGGGGGTTCCAATGATGCAACACACCATGAAACACAGGACTACCCGGGTCAGAATAATTTGCTGCTCTGTCCAATGTAGAATAATAAAGACTCTTTTTACATGGAGATGTTCTACATCAAAAGACTAGGGGAAATTCCATGGCTGTGACTTTGTCTTTTTGACTTTGTGTGTTCCGCAATAGGCTCTATGTCGAACGTCACATGACCAAACCGGAAAACGGTACTCATTGCTTCCGCTTATCGGAGAAAATGGTAACTAAATTAGTTTGAACCAATCTGACAGCGTAATATTCACATCTGGGTAATCAGATAACATAACGTAATCAGTGCCCATTTTGAAAAATAATTATTACTGATGATAGCCGATGCTCATTAACCGATCATCAACCGATCTTATACAATCAATCTTATACAAGTTATAGTCCCCAGCATAACACAGCTTGTCTATTGCTTTTTAGTCCAAAATCAAACTTCTTAGTCTTAGCTGGCGAGCGTGTCTGTTAAATCCAGACACACAGCAGAGAATAGATGATGTACTGTATGTTGATTTAAGCTTATATTTTTTGTTTGTTTGTTTTTTACTGTTTTAACTGCGTATTAATTATTTACATTTCGATGGACATTGATAACTTTAGTTTAAAAATTATTATCCAATTTCACAGTGACAACAATAGCACATTATCTATATTATGTATTACTCTAGCAATAAATAACCAATAACCATGTTTAGTGCTAGTATAAACAAATGTGACTTTCCAGGGATTCCTGTCTTGACGTTATTTCCATTTAAAAATGTCAAATCCACACCTGCGGGTCGGCATGTACAGCATGTGCGCCACCACCATCAATGTCAGCACGTGCCAAACATGGTGACGGAATAACAGTGTGTCCTCTCTCCTCTCTGTGCATCCATACATCAGATGGAGGCTCCATATGAACCCCGGAGAGATATTAGTTAATGTCACACTGGACCTGTTGGCCATCCACTATAGCCACCCTAATGGAGACCACATCTTATGTGAGGTTATGCACCTCTCCTCTCCCCCGCTGGATGGTGTTAGAAATGCCTCCCACCAATGTCTCATTCTGGGATGTCTGTATCGAACCCGTGTCAGGCAGGATTGAATTAAGACAATCAAAATACTACTATTAAAACATGCTAGATCATTCCCTTAACGTTAATACAGTATGATTCCTGTACTGCAGGGCACTAGTGTTAACTGTGACTATCTGGCAGTGTACTGTAGAAAGCTACCTGCAACAGAATTAGCACTAGGGTGAAATAGTATAAGTAATGTAATGCAGATTCATTGCTAGAGGTGTAAATCTTCAAAGGGATAGTTTAGCAGCAAGTGCTTTTGTTTGTATTGCGCTCTGTTTTTAGGTCTTCATAGCCCCCTCATTTTGTGTGTAATTCTTACCCATTAGCCCACATGTGGAAAGTGGATATGTTGCAGAGCTCTCTATCTTCAGCAGTTATTCTTCAGAAGCAAAAGTTTGTCATCTGTCTTCTCATAGTATTATTATTTATTTTTTTGTAGCACAGTAAAGATTGCAGCTGTGCATGGTCAAAAGTTATGTGTTTAGACTTGCCTGCCACTTTAATTTGAACACAGTGAGCGCAATAACGCAAATATGTGTAAAAGTGCATGAGGACTATGCTGTAGCACAGGAACAAACTCAACGTATCACTGAGTTCATTCCTTGCTGTAGACAGCAATGGCCAAAACACTACTTAATGTAGAGCATATTATTATACATTTTTACACCAAAAAAGACCGTTTGTTTATTAGTTTATGAGTGTATGATGCCGAGGGGCATCATACACTCATAAACAGCAATTTATTTATACAGCATAAATGTCATCCAATGTTCTTCTTTGTATTTAATGAGAAACCTAACTTTTAGAGAGGGGATTGCAGTCTGGTAACCTGACACACCAGAGGAATTGTTGTCACAAGTCCATCTGGGGAGCCATACATTGAAACTATTTGTGAATGGCTGTACTTTCAAAAAAATACTTGGCAGTTGATTGGATGAACCATCTGGTCGTTTTCGCTGTCAGCA
>JAODOY010002579.1:0-12063 GCA_025399855.1 Forbesichthys papilliferus | reverse complement strand
CAGAGAGTCTATTGAGCTGTTGTCATACTGTTCGAGAGCTATGTATATTTGGGTATCATCAGCGTAGCTGTGGTGGTCAATGTTATTGTTCTGTATAATTTGGGCCAAAGGTAGCATATAAAGATTGAACAGAAGCAGCTCCAGAACTGATCCCTGTGGAACTCCGCATGTCCTAGCCACCCTATCAGATTCATGATTACCAATGGTGACAAAGTAACTGCGTCCATTTAGATAAGATCTGAACCAATCGAGGACTGTCGCAGAGAGGCCTATCCAATTTTACAGCCCATCTATAAGTATTATATGATCTACAGTGTCAAATGCTGCACTGAGATCAAATAGAACCAGAACTGTTATTTTATCAGAATCAGTATTCAGCCGTATATCATTTAAAACTTTAATCAGGGCCATTTCAGTACTATTGTGAGATCGGAAACCTGAAATTTGTCTAAGAGACCACTTGAAGTCACATCATTTTTGAGTTGATTGCAGACAACCTTCTCAATAGCCTTGGCTATAAAAGATAGATTTGATACAGGTCTATAGTTATTCATTATAGATGCATCTAGTGTTCTCTTTTTTAATAGAGGCTTAATGGCAGCTATTTTAAGAGACATTAGGAAGATGCCAAATTGACGACAGCTATTGTACAGAAATCTTGTTAGACTGTGTAGTTCTAATGGACTGTTAAAAACCTATTAATTGTTTCACTCAATAAGATTACATTTCTCAGTGGACATGAGTTCAGATGCTATCCGCTTTACTGGGATTATAAACTTGTAAATCATTACAAATAAGGTGTGGGTATTTTTAATATTCTTATTGATCATTCCCGATAAATGTTGCTGTCTGGCCCTGCGTAACATTGTTGAAGTTACAAAGGCTTTGTCTATAGATGTCATAATGAATTTGAAGTCCAGTTTTCCTCCACTTACGTTCTGCTTTCCTACATTCTCTTTTCAGGGCACTTACCATAATGGTATTTCTCTATGGTGTTTTCTGTTTGCTCATGGTTTTCTTTATCTTTATCGGTACCACCCGATCCATGACATTCAACATTTTGGAATTAATATTATGCAGGAGTACATCAACTGAATCAGCACTTGTTGTTGTAAGGATAGATATGGATTCCACAAACTGTGCATTGGTGCTGTCGTTAATGTACGTTTTCTTAACTGGAACAGAGTTTACTGGAACAATAAAGGTGATTAGTGATTCAAAAAAGACACAGAAATTGTCAGACAATGCCAAATCTTTAACCATGACAGAGGAAATATCGAGGCCTTTAGAGATAACCAGATCTAGAGTGTGGCCTTGAGTGTGTGTCCATTCTTTCACATGTTGAGTGAGATCAAAAGTGTCAAGTAGTGCAAAAAGCTCTTTGGCATTATTGTCAGTATTATTATCTATGTGGATGTTAAAATCCCCTGTGATAATAAGTAAGTTATAGTCAACTGATATAACAGAAAGTAGTTCAGCAAAATGATCAATAAAATTTGCAGAATATCGTGGAGGTCTGTAAATGGTTAAAAATAAAATGTTGGGGGTACCCTTTAATATAAAACAGAAGTATTCAAAATAAATAAAATTACCTAGTCTATTTTTTGTAATGGAATATATATTTGAATAGGGCAGCCACTCCTCATCCTTTCCTAGCATTTTGACACGTATTCATATAGCCACATTTTTCAGGTGCTGTCTCATTAAGAATAGTAGCACTGCAATCATCTGTTTACCACGCTTAAGTGAGAAAAATAAAGTCTAGGTTGTTAAAAATTATAATGTAATTTACCAAGAACGATGTTTTGGCTAGATATCTAATATTAAGTAAAGCCAATTTAATAGCTATAATAGGGATTACTGGACCAGTGGGTTGACGTGTTGCCGTTAACAGATTATACAAGTTTACTTTATGGGTTACATGCTCACGAAACCTTCTATTTCTAATCATTACAGGAATGCTGGGCCCCAGCTTGTGGTCAAAATATTGGGCATTGCTATTATCATAGTAGCAGGGACCCGAAGCACATCACTGAGTACACCAAGTTCTGTGCTCTGTGGAGATAACGATTGTTGACGATTTTGCCATCGTCTAAGTAACCATTTTACACGGGGGGAGGAGTGGGACATAAGGAATCTGGTGGAAGGGGGTCAGGTGAGTGCAGTAGAGGGGGGGAGGGGAAGGGTTATGAGGAGGATGGAGGGAGTTGTTGTGCCCCCATTTTGGACAAGGACAACTTCTGAAAGCAAATAGTGTTTTCAGATAGAGCGTCGGGAGAGGAGGGGTGGATACTCTGTCCTCCCTGCTTATCTTGTTTGGTAATGGTGTTCCAAGAGCGTGACGTTGGTTAGCACTAAGTAGCCGGCATCCCAAGATGTTAGGATGCACACCATCAAGTCTGAAGCGGTCTTTACAGTTCCAAAAAAATTTGAAATTGTCAATAAACCTTATCTGGTGGTTATGGCATGCGGATATCAGCCACGTATTCAGTTCAAGAAGTCTGCTAATATATTCAATTCCTTTCCCCAGAGTTGGTAATGGGCCAGAGATGGTGACTTGATGTTGATAGTTCTTTAGTATCTCCAGTAGCATAGAAAAATATATTTTTAGGAGCTCAGAGCCAGTTTTCATTTGAATGTCAAAAGACCCAGCATGGATAATAATCTGCATGTTGCTTGGATGTGTGGAGAGGATCATTGGAAGTGATTCTGTTAGCTCTTTGATCGATGCGTCAGCCAGGGTTAGATTTTCAGTTTTTGTCATTCTGATATGATTGGTTATGTCGTCCCCAATCAAAATAGTATCTGGCTTATCAGATTTGGAGTTGACAAAGGTTATTCTTTCCCTTGTCCTTTACGTGGTTTTAGGGACATCTCTTGAACTGTGGTTAGCCCTGGAGCTAGTGTGGTTAGTTTCCCTAAGATCATCTCCAATCAAGATAGTATCTGGTTTATTAGATTTGGAGTTGACAAAGTGTCTTCTTTCCCTTGTCCTATAAGTGGTTTTAGGGCCATCGCTTGGACTTTGGTTAGCCCTAGAGCTAGTGTGTTTAGCTTCCCTAAGCTCATTTAAATGCATTTCATGCCGAGTCAGTGGATCGTACCTGTTTTGCAGTGTGAGTTCAGGTGCTGGCTTGAGGGTTGGGGCTGTCTTATTTGTATTCTTGCTGGATTTGCGTCATTGGGGAAAACTTGTTTAAAGGCCTCTGCAGTTAATCCAGTGGTATTAGTAGATGTCTATGGGAGAATGTTGGCCAGGTCCGTGACAGAGTGGTCTAGATTTGATGTAGTCCCTTTTATAACAATTTGTTTGTGTTCGTTAGCATTTGGTAGCTTTAGAGTAGCAGTTACAGAGTCAATGAATTGTTCACTCTCACGTATTTCAAGCTTTGTTATCGTCTCATTCAGCCGTTCACTCTAAAATTGCTCTGATCTCTTCACCAGTTTTGGCTGTGTTCTATCAACTATAGGAAAGTTTTGTAGTCTTATGTTAGCCTGTTGTGCTATGTTAGCATTAGCATTCGGTGATTCACCTACCGGGCAGGACCCGCTGTCCATCTGGAGGAGCAAAATTACTAAGTCTTCTAAGCATTTAATCCTATCCTCCAACAGCAGTTTTTTCTCCATCCTCATACACTCCATGAGCTTATTTCCTTTAAAGCACCCCAATGGCAAGAGGCACGCAAAGAGCACGCAGAAAAGCAGAAAGCAGAAAGAAAAGCAAGCAGAAAGTAAATCACAAAGCTGATTGGCCGCTCACATTGGCAAACCAAGTCTTGTCAAGTCAATACTAAAGTCTTGACAGCAACAGATGATGAATATCTCGATTTGGTATACTGGGGGCGTATTACAGTAGATATCCTATCTTAAGACAAAAGTTAGGATAGGATAAAAAACATAGGATTTTTCCCTATTTGGTATTACAGAAGCAAATCCTAACTAAATTTATGAAACCTATCCTATCTGCCTTCATCCTATCTTATCTCGTGTTAGGACATCCTAAATACCCAGTCCAACATCGGTTATCAACCTTAATGTCTGTTACATAGCAACCAACGCGACTTCTGTTAACAGATGATCTAACGGAGCATTTCTGTTAAAGATATTTCTAATTTAAACCAATAAAATGGAAGAAAAGCGACGGGCTCTTAACTTTAAGACAGATTCATTTTTGTGTTGGTTAGATATTTTGACAAATTAAAATCTGTTATTTTTGGGGAATTCTCACCAACGGTACAGTAATAACTAAGGACATAAAGTGAGTGGGCTTGGATCGGCGTGTTGACATTATCACATCGACATGCAATGCTACGTAATGAGCAGCCAAAACATTCCGTCACATCATGGGCTGTGAAATTTTCGCCAAGTCGGCCTCTTCACTTTGGAAGTCTCTGTTGGCAAAAAGAAGGGTATTTGTCACATTTGCACCACAACCGAGAGTGCACCAGAAGCCGCTCCAAAAATGGCCGTACTAGCTCCTTGGCTACGGTAGCTGTAGCCGAGCAGCTACGGGGTACCATAGCCGTAGGCTATCATGGCCCGGGGTAGCCTGTATCTAGCGTTTTGTCATCAAAATGCAAAACATCGGTAGGGTCTGCCATAAGCCCCTCAACAAATAAGTTCCTTTTACATTTAGCTGATTTTGTAAGACAAATAAAAGATCGGCCATACCGTAGCTAATGGTAGGCAACGTATGCTTACATTAATCTAGCTAACGCAGTGGCAGTTAGGACAGCTTATCAGTTGTCCTAAAGTTAGGACTGCTTATTTAAGATTTCGGGAAGTTAGGAGGCTTGTGTAATACACTTTTCCTATCTTAAGTTAGGATAGGATAATTTATTTAGGAACTGATCATCTGTAATGGTGTTCATTCTAAATCGGGTCCTAACTAGAATTACCATGGTGACCAAACAGTTAAGATATGATTTGCTAGTTAGGACGTTTCTGTAATACGCCCCCAGGAACGCATGTAAAATCAAGCGCTACCAACTCCACTTGCAGCGTCAACAGATTGTTTTGCATGTTTCATGTGCATGCTGTGACAAGAGAGACTGGCTGAGCCACAAGACCTACTTAAAAAAATAAAAATTAAAAAAAATAACGTATTTATTGTGCCGACTAGCGATGGTCCCAGCGTTAAACCGTTTAACCGAATAATCGCGCACATCCCTTAGCAGTGTTGCTCAATGTTCAAGTTCAATTAATAGCTAATATATATATTTATCCTGTATATCTCATTCTATAGATGTTTCAGCTCAGACTGTTTAAACTGAATCTCTGCAATCATGACCTCTCGATACATAATTTAGTGGTCCAGACTGGCCCCTCAAGACTACAAATAGATGCAGAACTGAACCTTATCACCATGGTGACAAAAGAGCCAAAAGAGTCAAAATAAGTGATAGGCTCACTTATTTTGATGGAGATAGAACACTTTATCGCTCTGGAGGAGGGTACAGAGTGAATACCTACTTTCTTGCTCCTTCATCTGGTCCTCTGAAGTGAGGATTCCAAATGCAGTGAACAATGCCCAATCACGCCAGAGAGACACGAGGAACCCATAGAATTGAAAGTCTCAATGTACTCAATGCTGAGATGTGAAGCTAGTGAGAAAATGTTAAAGACGCAGTACTGTTACTAGCCACCATGTGGCTAAAGCTCCGAAGCAGCTAAACGCTAAATGATAAGGCATAACTACAAAATAAATAATAAAAGACTCCATATGAGACTCATTCAAATGTCTCGATACATTTACCTCTTCTATGACAGCGTATATTCGTGACAAGTATTGCTCCATTATACTGTATAAGGATTTACAGAAAATATGGTCTACAGTGAATGGACATGGGTATTACACATTTGTGCACTTAATACTGGCTAGCATTCACAGCCTTTCTGAAGTGTATTCCACATACAAATTTAGAGCAGATTTTCACAAATGTGGACAAATATACAGTATTAACAGAGATAATTTTTTTTTCTTTCTGGATTTTGTTTTTCTGGATGTAATTGAAATTGAAATAACAATTAGGAAATTTAGCAGACGCTTTTTGTCTGAAGTAACTTACAATGAGTAAAATAATTACATGGTTACAGGTAGGTAAGCTCCAGGGTTTAAACCCATGATCGTCTGACGGGAAGTCCAACAATCAGAACGATAGACTATCCTGCCCCCCAGAAAGTTTTGTCCAAGATGTTAATTTTTTCCTGGCGTCCAGGGTGGTCTTAAATCCTGGATTGGTCGTGTTAATTTGGAGCAGGTGATGTGAGCAAGTTTTATAATTTTGTTTTGTTCACACATTTACAGCTGACAATGTACCATCTGCTGCGTGTGTGTGTGCGTGTGTGTGTGTGTGTGTGTGTGTTCCTAGCAAATAGGCTACTATTTTGCCTGCACTAGCAACACTATTTGCAGCACATCATTTATGATTTTACATATTATATTATATTATATTATATTATATTATATTATATTATATACAGTATAAAACTTGAAAATACATCCTTAGCCACAATCAATTTTAGTATGTATCATTAATATTGATGAGTATATCAATGATGTACGTGTATGAGAGATATCATTTTTATATCAAGTCAATTCATTTCCTAGGCTGTAATGTAGGCATCAGAAAATTGAAGCTTTTACTGTGAGACAATGTGAGTGTCACTTCCATGTAATGGTGCCTTCACTGCAGGAGTTCATTAGTGGGCTCTTGGCCTTGCACTAGCTAGAGAGTGGGCAGCGAGCCTTTCTCTGATAGCCATAATCTTTCCCCACAGTGGCAAGCTGTGAACGACAGTGTAATCAGATGACCGCGCTCCTCTTGGTTTAACTAGCTCATTCTTACTGCCTCTCCACCAGTGCTGCAGTGTGAAAGGCAGAGATATTTATAGCCATGCTATTTGAAAGTGATTGAGGTGCACAGTTTAACTGTCAAATCTGCAAAACCCTTCCTCAAACAGCAAATGCCTTTTCCATCTCAAATCTGAGGTCTACTTGATTGATTTAGTATTGATGTTGCTACTTTGAGTTGACTAATGTAAGATGCTATATCAAAACATTCTTTAAATTATTATTTTTATTTCACACCAAAATATACAGAAGTTATATGCATCGTCTAACAGATGTGTTCCTTTAAAGCAATGGTGATGACTGGAGTGTTGATGGACATTTAATAGAAAATGGTAATCAACAGTGGTGTGAAAACATATAGTAGCCTATGTAAAAACATTGTAAAACATTGTAATATACTGTATGATTCCGGACTCTTTTGTAATGCAATATACTGAGAGATTTTTGTCTTCCTCAAATAATTAAACTGTTAAAGCTAATGTAGAAGTTGTAGAGCAAGTCTAAAAATGAAGTTGCTGCTCATTACTCATCCCAAGTGACCTCTATTACAAGCTAACTGACAATTTATTAATTTACTTAGAACATTGTTGTCTTCTTGTCAAGCATTATTCTTGAACTTAACCATGATCTAAACTACCAATCAGTCAGTGGGTGTCAAGGCTGCAGTGGTTGGTTAACATATGCGTGTTACAAGTAGACTCCTTAGCACCCACAGAACCACAATGTCCACCCCCAGAACTGCAGATGGCCTCCCCAGACCACTGTTTATGTTTGAAGCACACATGTACTGCAGAGACTTTTGTGAGTCTGGAAGTATAGAGCAAGGCATGTGACCAAGCAAGCACTTAGGTGGGGAAGGGCCAGTCATGCACTCTCTGAGTTCCACTTAATAAAACGCTGGTTCAAACCATAGAACTACATGGTTCAAACCCAGTGACAGCCTTCGTTGCTGAAACATTAATCCAATGTGGAAATTATGAAACTCTGCAGTACCTTGATTGGTCATTTGAAGGTGGCTCCAAAAGTGAATCAATCCCCATTGTAGGGATGCACGATATTTGCCAAAATATTATATTTATCATGCAATATCGATATTTATTTTCGATATTTGTAAACATGTAAAAATATAAACGTTATGGGAAAATGTATCACAATACATTCATAACTAAACAATTAGGTTTCCTTAATCTACATATGGGTTTATTTTAACTGACATATTGGATTGGTACAACAGTAATTTCAAGATATCGAGGAGAGATTTTTGGCCACTAATGTTTCCTCTTCAAGTTCCATTGTGTCATTGTCTTCCTTAGCCGCACACATTTTTTTGTCTAAATTGAACACAACTAAGCCTCACAGCCAAAAGACGCATGTCACGCATCACTCCACAACACTGTCGATATGATATTGAGCGTTGTGATATTGTGATAAAGATATTGAGTTAATATATTGTGCAGCCATAGACCCCCATTTAAAATTAGTCCACTATACAGCAGAAATATACATGATTACAGCCTGCTACCAAAAAAAAATCCAGTATCCCCATTGATGACAACTGAAAGGGGGATGAATATAATATATTAAGCCATACATTAATACCATTATTATGGATAGCCTAGAGATATAGGCAGATTCAGGCACTGTAATGAAGGTGACAGCAAGAGCCAGCCCATCTTAAGCTTCAAACTTCTTCAGAACACAGAGGGTAAGTCCATTTATTTATATAATCTATATTTTAAACAAAGGGGGAACTCACAAAGAATACATAGATGAAGGATGCTTACAGGCTAATATACAGTGCAAGTGGTAAAACAGATAAATGTCTTTATAGCCAAGGGCATAGGTTTGGTTGAACATTTGTAGGAAAAACGGTTATCTGAATATTGGTAGGGATGATTTAATGTTCATTTGAAATTGGTAGGGACACGTCCCTAGCATCCTAGGTAAACCTACGCCTATGTCATTAGCTATACAGTATATTCAGAGCAGGATGCATCAATGGTGGTGAATGCATTCGTATGTCTCTTTATAACATACATTACAGTGCTTTACTAGCCTGTGATGTAACTTTAATATGCCAAACACATAAATATTGAATGAGACGGAAGAGCTTTTGTCTTGATATGCTGTGTTTGCATATTACAAACTTTTATTTGCTTTTAAGGCTCAGCAAAGACCTACGTTGATGACTCACAGAGGAGCCAATAAAGCTGTGATTATAGGAAAGGATTGGCTTTATAGATGGATTTCTTATATGTTTATAGCTCATTTCAGTTGGCTCATAATCTGCTTTCTGCTCCATAATGTGGAATATAACATAAGCATGATGCAAATGACATATATAATGGATAGAAGAACAAAGTTTGATGGATTTTTATCATAATACGCATGCAATTTCTCCATTAATCTGGCTGCATGTGAGGCTGGGCCTCCCAGGACCACGCAAAGCCATCATGGTCTTATTGATTGTACAGTTGCAAATAGAAGACAATTTGTTTGCTTGTCAGTGCTGGAAGCTGTACATGCAAAATCTGATTCCCTCTGTAGTTATTATAAAAATGATCAAACGTTAGCAAAGAAAGAATGATTGTCCTAAATGATTGCTGTTCCATTCCTAAAAATAAAATAACAATGGGTAAAATAGCTTGTGATACTTTAAAGACAGACATTTTTATTTTTCTGTACATTCTTTTGTTTCAAATCTTTGAAGTTATGTGTATCCTGAGGCAAAACAAAAACACACTGTAAGAGTCCTTTTTTGCAGTACTATTACCTTTTACTTACTTATGTTTGATTTATTTTTGTTTTAAGATTATACAGCTTTGAGACATGAAAAGGTGCTTGAGCCCCAGGTGGATATACAGTACTGTAGTCTGCCTCAGAGAGCAGTGCACTGAGGTATATTGTGGTGTAGATCACAAGCACACAATACTGTATAAGTGCATTAGGAATGCGGCACTTTATCTGTATTAGTTGTCTTTCACATGATATCTTTGCCCTCTAGACATTTCAACAGTAACTTTGCCTAATGTTTGACAGAAGTAACTAGAAAGTTAGAAAGATATGAACAGCACAGTTTTTGAGTCAATATTTGTTTAGTATTTATAACCATTTATATATTGTACATGGAATCTGTCCAGAAAAATAATGTAATACACAGTGACACGTTGACACTGAACCCATTTAAAGCTTAATTGCAATCCACCAATCATGGGTGAGTGGGAGGAATTTTTAAAGTTTGGTATATTAGTAACCTTGTGAAATTAATGACAAGATAAAAATAGTGTTGGCTTTGTTCTTGAGCTACTTTCAAAGGAAATTGCTGCTTTAAATGGGGGTGTTGAATGCTGTTCACACTGGAATATGTTAACACAACATTGTGGCTATATCCTTCCAAGCATTTGGGCAGTTTGTTTGCCTTACAGATGTGTTTCTACCTACCTTCATTGTAAACATCTGAATGGCTAAAACATACTTATCACAAACCATTGCTTATAAAATGATCCATGTGTCACACACGCACTCCTCCCTGTTTCATAATCAGATGTATCCACTGCCGTTTACATTCATTGAATCTAGATACACCACTCTGAGTGCAAGGCATGTTTACACCAAGCAACACATGCTGCTTCTAACAGTTTATTGCTTTGTCCTTTTCTCTCTTTTTTTCAATTTAGACTACAGAATTTTCCTTGGTTGTGCCCAGGAGCTCATGTGATATGCCCACCTACGTTGAGAAAGCATCTGGGTGTCACATTATAAATTTGAGTGTCCTTGTTGAATCCAGTAGAAACAAGGGACGAGGATTATTAAGTTGATGTAAGCGCCTGCACAGTCTCAGTGTAGCTCAATGTGCAATATGTTTTGTAACTACAAAAATTATCAACAATTAGATATTGATATTTTATTTTATTTTATATCTCTCATCTGTTTACATTACGGTTGTGGTAATTTAGCGAACGAAATTATGTATTCCCTTATGAATGGTTCACTAAAATTACTCTGAATCCTTCTTCCCTGTGGGATCAATAAAGTGCTATCTTACCTTTCATATCCTATAACAGTAAACGCCCTGCATGTTGGGAAATGCAATTTACCGCATTCTGGAAGTGGCACTGTTTAATAACCTCAATCAATCCATTATGACATATTCTCTACAATCCTAGCAAACTGCTGAAATGAAAATAAATTCTTTCAGATCCTGGATTTTGGTATGTATGTTTGTAAAATGTTGAACACAGACTCCTATGGAGCCATACAGTATGTAGCTCCACATGGATTATTCATAAACATGTACAGTATATGACATCAGTATTGGCTCGCCAAGGCCACTGACTGTCTGAGATACCAGACTAAAGGTGGCTCAATTGCATGGGAGGATACATTACTGAAGCATTTACTACGAACATAATAAACATCTAATTCAATTCAAGAAAATAATAGCTAAATACTATTTCACTTCAAGCCCTAAATGTATACTCTATTCTTGTTTCTCAACCCACAGTATTTGCATTATTTAGAAAATGTAATTCTTATGAAAATTAATCAATCAATGGATAGGATGGTCTTGTATATCACTATATATTAGGAATGGATAAAGGTAACATTTTACTAATTGTTGTAATGCCAGTTGTTACAGGCTAAAGCTAATATTCTAGTTTACACTAGCCCAACATTTAGCTTTAAAGTTTAGAGTTTAAACCTTTAAAACACTCATGAAAGACTTCAATACCTGCTCACCACTGTTTAAAGCATGGCTGCCAAAAATAAAAAAACCACGTCAATATGTAATGGGAACCATATATGTTTGATCCTCAGTCGTAAGAAGGAAGAGCCAAGTGTTCATCAATATTTTAGACTGAATGGTGAGTTCAGTTTTCTGGAACTGGTTTATAAGCACATTATTTTAGTACTAAAAGAATGTCCCACATACGTATGCTGTGTTCAAATGGAACTTGTAAACTCAAAGCTTTCAGAAAAGTTCCACTTGACGGTGTCATGAATACCACAAGATCGGGGCATTCATATAGACTCTTCTCGTGAACATGGTAAACATGACCCCATTTGAACGCAGCAGTAGAAACATATATATAAGGGCGTACTCACACTAGGCCCAGTTGCCTTGAACTGTGCCAGAGCATGATTGTCCCCACCCCCCCACTCCCCCGCTGGCCTGCACTCACACTGCAGTTAACATTCAGGGCCAGGGC
>JAODOY010002578.1:0-7500 GCA_025399855.1 Forbesichthys papilliferus | reverse complement strand
GGATTACATCTGCAAGTATACTTAGGTTTCAGCAGGGAGAAACTGATTACGTCTGTGCTGGCCTTATAGAAATGATGAAAGGCAAAGAAAAATCCATCAAAATTTCCAGGACAAATTTTCTATCATCACTTGACTTGATATACTGTAGATCATGTCTTACTTCACCTGAATGTGATTACTGTTCTCTGGCAAAGAACTCTGCATGGACATATGCTGCAAACCTCTATGTTCTCCCCATAGTGGAAATATCACTTGGAGGAAAATGAGAACTATATAAATAAATGCACTTGCATTTGTTTTAACACTTCAATACTACGTGGCTTGGCTTTGATGCCTGTTAGTACAGTATGGTAACTAAACAAACAGTATGACTAAAAATGTTGACTCCAATACAATATACTTATCACAAAATGATCACACTGTCTCTTCTCACACAACAAAATAATTCAAAATGTCTTTGAAAAAAAAGGAGTTTGAATATCCAATGATTCTGCAAAACCGTCACCCCATGCACTGGGACATTGGTGTGTCTTTGCTGAGTTGTTCTCCACACCTTAAAATAAAATGGACCTATCACGTTAACATGGTGCTATCAAGAAGACATGTGTATGATCAGACATGTATTTTTTTTCAATTGAGATTGTTGCTTTACTGTAAGTGAATCATAACATAACAAAGAACAGAAGTTATATGCTAAATGCAAAAATCATCATAGCCTTTACCACAGGGACGTAGATAGACTGATTTTAGGGGGGCTTTTGCGATGATGTGATGATGAAACGAGTGATGAAACACACCTTTAGTGACATCCTTGCTTTAGTGCTCAGGAGGCAAACTCTGGTGTTGAAAAATGAATCCAAAGTGAAGTCCCCATAGACATAACCTGACATGTCAGATTAGCTAGTAGTCACAACTCCATCTGGGGAGCCGTCAATTGAAACTGTTTGTAACGGGCAGGTACTTAAAAAAATAAAATTTAGTGGATGAACCACCTCGTGTTGTCGGCAAACAACAACCACTCCCATATAGCTATCAATCCGATGCTGATTTGTACGTTCAATTGCTACGGACACATTCAAAATTATTCCTAGGCTTTCCAGATTCATTCTCACGACAAAACTGAAGGCTACCATATACCCCCATGTTAATAACATGTACAACAGAAATTAACATGTTTACAGCCGGTATAAAAAACAGTGTATTTCTTTATTTTCTCCGTTCATGACAACTATAAAGGGGGTGAATTTTTATATAAGTCAAAATATATGAAGCCACACCGTTATCTCGTTTTTAAGGATTAGCCATACTGTTGTAGGTGGAGTCTGCCATTGCCAAGATCGATGACAACGGCATACATTATTTATACAGTCTTTGTTACCCAGGGAGCTTTACAGACAACATGTCCTGCCGTAGCTAGCTCATAGATATCTAAAACATCCTGGAGAGACTTGATGGGGAAAATGAAGGGTTTGAGAACAAGGTCAGGGTCGGGGGTGGCAGGTACATTATTCCCCAGCACACGTCTGACAATAATTACCATGATTCATTTAGTTTTAATAGGGCAGACATACAGTATTTCTCCATGTGTGTCTCGACCTCGGACAACCTCGCTGCTAAATGACGGCACTTTAATTACAAGAACATGCACAACACACAACTGCGTGCACATGATACAGGTTACATCCCAAAACACTGACCTGAGAACAGCTCTGCTGTCACCGTGCAGCAGATCACAGAGAAATTGATATCGTTTCGTTTTGTAGCATTCTCTCCTCTCCCCGCAGCGTGCATTACAGTACGTCTAGTAATCCAATACACAAATGTGATGTATTACACCTGTGGGGATTCTTCCACACGTAGTTACAGTAATTATTAAGATCTGGAGTATCTGGCCTTCGGGCCTGGCTGCTCATCGGTTCCTGCGGCAGCACGTGCTTCTGATCAGCTGAATCCATCAACGTTTATCTGGTCAGGGTCAGGGTTAGTATCTAATTTAGTCTCACAGAGCCAGCCTTTGTGTCTGGGACACAGCGCTGGCTTACTGCGTCAAGATCTGCCTATTTGACAGGAGCGGTATTTTGATTGACATGCACGTCTGGGATAAGCGTCGGACGTTACATTTATACTGAGGAGTTTGTTGAGAAATGTATCAACCATGGCTGATTTCAGGTATTGTATATCTGTTAGATAAGTAGGCTATGTGGTTATTGACTAAACTACATGTAACAACTGAAATTAGTAAATAAAGCAGCTTCTAGAAAGTAAGTTGAGCCACGAGGGTACATATAGCCTTAGCCTTCTCTGTGCAGGATCTGTCACCTACTGGAGCTTTGGAGTTTGGCGGTTTTCCCCACAAGAAAGACATGAGAGAGAGAATATGCAACACGAGAGAGAGAGAGAGAGAGAGAGAGAGAGAGAGAGAGAGGGCGGGGTCTGGGGGGTTTGGAGTGGTATGCAACAAGTGAAGGAAAGTCCGAGCTTGTTGCTGAATGATTAATCAGCAGTGTTTTTGGGGCCAATGCTGTCCGATAGCGTTTTTCTTTTTCCGGGAAGCTGTGAAATTTGCCTTCACATCGTGAGGTTTACGAGGTCCCCCAGCACTTCAAGGGACTGCCAGAGAGAAATAGAGTTGTGTACACTGCACTGTACAAATGCAACAACTGTAAATGTGTGAAAATCGTCATTGTTTAGTGGTTGTTAAAGTAGAGGTCACGACCCATCTGCCCCCAACTCCCGAGAGGTTGCGAGGCAATTCTGATGGGTCGTCGTGAGTTATTTTGCCTCATACGTTCTGACAGCACAATTAACTGACTGTTTGAAGGGATTTGTATCTGGAATTCCCCTTGCTGTTGAGACCGGTCCATCCCATCCAGGATGCGAACCCCGCTCTCACGCATGTAGAGCAGTTGCTGTACAAGGTACGCCAAAACCCAACGGACTCTGGCATACGTTGCCAGTGCATCCTTTGAGGTGTTGGAGAGTGAGGAATGACCAGCTGACATTAACGTTGCTTCTGTTTGTCTTTTGTGCGATGCCACCTTTTGTCAGAGCACACCACCACCCCAACCACTGCCATGACATGCCCCTCCCCCCAGACGTTAAGTAGGCTCCTTGTAATGTCATGCTGTTTGCAACCTGGAAGCACAGACTGTGTTGACATACATATACCACACCGGACACACTGATGGATTCACCACCACACAGTTCACTGTTGTGTTAAGAGATAGGCATGCGGGGAATTCGTATTCTGAATCGATTTGGGGGTCTGGAACAATCTTGCCCTCGTCTTATGAGCTCGTACAGTTTCTCTAAGCGAGCTAGTGTGGATATGCTCCATAGGGGATAAATGGATAAACCAGGTGGCATTTTGCATCGGAGAGAGCTAAATGTGTACAACATCAACATTCAATATGAAAAGGTATATTATAAAGAAAATCTAGTTGCAGCTGCTCTTATTATTTTTAATGCTTTCAACTCTTTCAAAGGGCTCTCAGGTTAACCAGCTGGTGGACCAAATGTATAATGTACATTTATGTTTCCTGTTGGCTTGAATTAATTTAGTTTTACCAGAACGTACACAGCACCTTTTTATTCTACACACTTGAAAGGTTGTGTAAAGCCACCATGTATAGCATGATTGTAATACCCTGTGGTCAGGTTTGTGGTTCAGCCACAAGTCTGTTGAGTCAGTTGTCTTTTCTCTGTGCAGAGAAGCCAAGGGATCAGTGGCATAACAAGATTTGATATAATGATGGTTCAAACCGACACGCACTGTTATTCCTGTCAGTGAGAGGCAGAGGAGACATCAGGCATGCTGTGTTTTCTTCAGGCTTGCTGGGAGGTTACCAGGTTGAACATGCAATCCAACATAGCAAACTGAAAACCTGGCACCTTCTCCTGCTACCATTACATCAGTTTGTTTGTCAAATTATATAATTAATTAATTAATTAATTAATCATGTAATTGTATAAATGAATAAATATACTATAATAAGCGGGATAGAGCTTTCGCAAATGAATGATTGCTGTAATACAGTAAAACATTTAAGGAATTAAATCAAGACAGATTAGAAACGTTAATGTTTTTACAATGTTAAAATAAATCAATCATGAATAACAGAGGGACAGAATATATGAGAACTGCAAAGGAAATATTTAAGGTTAAAGAATCATGATTATATTATTTGTAGTTTGGACTCAAAGATTGATTGTGTGTGTGTGTGTGTGTGTGTCTGTGTGTGTTTCTGTGTGTGTGCGTACGCGTGCACGTGTGCTCACAGAGGAGGAACAGAGTCTGTCAGAATGAGCTATGGTTCTGTCCGAATGATACAAGCCAGCTTTTCAACTTTAAACCTTCATCTGTCATATCTCAGTGAACTAGAACAGCGTTTACATGTAGCCTATACATGTATATAAATGTATGTTTGTAGCATGTATACATAATGTATGCAAACAGACATGAATAGGTATCAGGTTTGCCAGATGAATGATCGATCGCCTACTTACATTCAGTCCTACTTTATAATACTTTATAATTTGATCGTTTTTTTTTTTGGAGCCTCTGCTCCTTCGTGCCGAAAGGAGCCAGTTGAGGTGGTACGGTCATCTGGTAAAGATGCCCCCTGGGCGCCTCCCTATAGGGAGGTGTTCCAGGCATGTTTAGCTGGGAGGAGGCCTCGGGGAAGACCCAGGACTAGGTGGAAAGATTACATTTCCACACTGACCTGGGAACGCCTTGGGATCTCCCAGTTAGAGCTTGCTGATGTGGCTCGGGAAAGGGAGGTTTGGGGTCCCCTGCTGGAGCTGCTGCCCCCACGACCCGACTCTAGATAAGTGGGAGAAGATGGATGGATGGATAGCTGGGTGACTGGATGGATGGATGGATGGATGGATGGATGGATGGATGGATGGATGACTGGATGGATGGATGGATGGATGAATGGATGGATGGATGGATGAATGGTTGGATGGACGACTGGATGGATGGCTGGATGGATGGACGACTAAATGGATGGATGGATGGATGGATGGATGGATGGATGGACGACTGGATGGATGGCTGGATGGATGGACGACTGGACGGATGAATGGATGGATGGACAACTGGACGGATGGATGGATGTATGTATGTCTATTTGGAGACTCAGAAAGTTCTCTCTGGCTGTGGGTTGAGAGATAGGCCTTTACACACACCAAACGTAGCCTATACACACGCACGCACACACACACACACACGCACACACACACGCACACACACACACAGAGCCTTTTGCCTCGTTCCAATGAGCAGCACACATTATCTTCTAAGCATCTTGATTCATTTCAGAATGACAGCTCCACCGGCACTGTGGTTTCCTTGGAGCTCCTGTTGTGCCTGCTCATCAGCACCGTAAACACGACACGACCGCCAGATTCTCCACTGAAACGTGTTTGTTTGTTTGCTGTGCTGCGCAGGTTTACGGCGGCGCTTGCTCGTTGACTTCATCCTAGATTTGTGAGACATGTGGATTGGATTGGATGAGCACCGTAAAACATCAAAGACGCCATATGAGACGCTTGGCTTCTGCGGATGCATTCTTAATATAAGACCAGTGAATGCTATATCGCACCCGCTGACATAGAGCGATAGAGGCACCGGTTGACAATGTGACTTGGCTGTACATAGCAGACACGTTCTGCCAGACGAAAACATGCATGACGACGATGGCCACCATATGACAAACCCTTTGAAAGTATTTCAGGGTTCCCTTCATCTCTGACCGAGTATTTATTGACGTGTCTGCAGTCGTCTGAATCTCATTGTTTGCTATTTTGCTCTTATCAGTTTAGAATGGACACTTCCGTTAGATAAAAATATATTATTATGCACATTTTCATGTAGCCTACCTTATGTTGAATGTGTGTAATGGGTGACCTATTCATTATTAGAACTGAAGAAAGATTTTAATTCTGAATGGCATTGTGTGAACACTGACGAGATGATCTTTAAAGCAAAGCTTAAAACAAAGCAGAGCACTAAAAAATTCCAACCTAGCAATGCATTTTTCATAACACGGTTAGTTTTGCCCTGTAGGCCTATAGTTTTTCTTAAAGGCAGGTTTAGTAATTTTTGCTAACTTCGAGCTCAAATCAAAGCAGTATCGCTCAGCGGTCCTCCCCTTGTTTCGATTTGCATTGTGAAGCAAAGTGTATAGTCCTGCGACTTTGTTGTTAGGGAGCGGTGTTCGGCACTTTGTTTATGTTGCTATTTACGGAGCCAGGGCTGTGTAGAAGTATCGGATTATTTTTTCAACACGCACAGATAGCGAAATGCGAGGAGATATTTGGTACATTTTACTAAGTGTGTATTAGCTTACAATTATCTTATAATAGCTGACTATACCTTTATTAACCAAAGTTTATAAGTAGCAGGACCGCAGATAGCGCACGCTGTGGCATCGCATTTTACGTTGGATGTGCTAAACTTGCGACTGATCACTTAATCAGCGATTGGCCCTGCCCTCTTTACTTGGCGTTAACACGCCAAGTAACATGTCTGTAAGTTGCGTAAAGCAGAACTTTCACGACTACAAATCAGCAGACAGAATAGCGTTTTAGCCATGTGCTTGCTGTTCGTACAAACAATGCCATGTGACGAAATTCCACCTAAAACGGGCGCTAACACGTTAGTGCATGAAGCCCTTAGTCTCAGCCTCTTTCATTGTTTAACACTACATCACAAGAAACTCTGAATGTCTAATACATACAGTATTCCCCTATGTAAGGTCGATGCAGAATGTGTTGGTGCATATGACTGCCGGAGGTGTTTATCTCTCTTCCAGCAACTAGTGTCCTGACCTGACATCTACAGTACAGGTAAATAATGGTCTGTATGGCTTCAGGTGAATAGACTGTATGGCTTCAGGTGAATAGACTGTATGGCCTCAGGTGAATGGACTGTATGGCTTCAGGTGAATAGACTGTATGGCTTCAGGTGAATGGTCTGTATGGCTTCAGGTGAATGGTCTGTATGGCTTCAGGTGAATGGTCTGCATGGCTTCAGGTGAATGGTCTGCATGGCTTCAGGTGAATGGACTGTATGGCTTCAGGTGAATGGTCTGTATGGCTTCAGGTGAATGGTCTGTATGGCTTCAGGTGAATGGTCTGTATGGCTTCAGGTGAATAGACTGTATGGCTTCAGGTGAAAAGACTGTATGGCTTCAGGTGAATAGACTGTATGGCTTCAGGTGAATGGACTGTATGGCTTCAGGTGAATGGACTGTATGGCTTCAGGTGAATAGACTGTATGGCTTCAGGTGAATGGACTGTATGGCTTCAGGTGAATAGACTGTATGGCTTCAGGTGAATGGACTGCATGGCTTCAGGTGAATGGTCTGCATGGCTTCAGGTGAATGGACTGTATGGCTTCAGGTGAATGGTCTCTATGGCTTCAGGTGAATGGACTGTATGGCTTCAGGTGAATGGTCTGTATGGCTTCAGGTGAATGGTCTGTATGGCTTC
>JAODOY010002577.1:0-12064 GCA_025399855.1 Forbesichthys papilliferus | reverse complement strand
GGGATATATATATATATATATATATATATATATATATATATATAAACACACAGGTATATATTAGAGAGAGAGAGAGAGAGAGAGTGAGAGAGAGAGGGGGACACAGAGAGAGAGAGAGAGAGAGAGGGAGAGAGAGATGGGGACAAAGAGATAGAGGGAGAGAGAGGAAGGGGGAAGGTGAGTGAGGGAGAGAGAGGGAGAGAGAGGGAGGAAGAAACGTGATCAGACATCAGAGATCCAACCCCATCTCTCTCTCTTCCTCTTGTTCTTATCGCCAAGTGGCTCCGCTCCCTAGCATCTTCTAAACCTCTCCGTCCATAGTCCTGACACGCCCCTGTCTGTCTGTCTCTCTCTCAGTCAGTCTGTCTGTCCGTCCGGCTGCCTCCGTTGCTCTGTGCCACTCCCTGCTCCTTATCTTCCCATCGATTAGCAGCACCTTTACAAAGGTCACCTTCATACTTAAAGAGAGCGCCTAGGGAGAAATAAACACCTGGTTGGAGCTCAGTCGAAAATGGTTCCATACGGGGTGGGCTGGGTGGAGAGGGGGGGGTGGGAGAGGCCTGCACAGCTGTGAATGCCTTAGAAAATAAATGGATTACCTTAGGTAGGCACCTCAGACATATATCAACACATCAAACATCAGCGCGTGTGTCTAAGGGCCAATGTTGCACTGCGACTAAGCCGTGCTTCAGTTTGTCGGAACATCGAGGAACGCGCCAGTTAGTTATCGGTAAACCCCTGCAGTGTATAGGCCCTTCTGCTGTACACTTAACAAGCCAAATCCCCTGTGTTCATACAGGCGGACGTGCACACTCATGGGTAGGTAGGCTCGCACGTACACACATGCACACGCACACGCGCGCACACGCGCACGCTGCACAAACAGCAGAGAGAGGCACTATAGGAGTAATTGCTTTTCTATGGCAGCCTAAGAGTCAGACAGAGGCACATTAAAATTCCACTGCATTGCTCCCTTCCTCTCCTGTAGTGCCATCTCTCCCTCTCTGACTGGCTCTCTACGTCAACAAGCCCTCCAGGTTACTACGATGCAAGCAGAGAGGGGAGAAAATTAGCTCCGTGGTTACGGTGGATTCCTCCTGCACTGCCCGAGAGATAAAAAGGTGTTTATTCACAGCTCTCTTACCCTTTGCTTGTAGTTGGAGTGCGGCAGCCACTGAGAACGGCACGAATTACAGAGCAATCCTTCCAAAACCAACCTGGGATTCATCTACACCGGAGGGGTCTACCGCAGCAGAAAATCAGTGGCGATTTGTTCGAGGACCTTATGATGGTGCCTCGACAGGCACCGCTCGACGCTTCCGCCACCCCCATTACCCTTCACCTGGTAGCAGGTTCTACCAGGTGAAATATTTCGCTTTTCACGTGGCTGCAGGCATAGTCCTGTATCTATAGGGTTTGGGTGCAACTTAATACAAGGGCTTTTAAACGAGTTGGATTAGAACAGAGTGACCGTGCATTGTTCTCTGGCCCAGCACAGAACTGCTGCGAGAGTAGCTAAAAGAAGTGAATGAGGAGGTGAAAGGAGAGGAAAGGAGGAGTGGGGGGGGGAAAAAGGAGGACACCTTGATATTTGTATCAAGGTGTTTAATCCTGCCGGGTCTAATCAGAGAAATCATAATTACAGTCAAATTGCTGAGGTACGGACTATGGCATTCACTACCCAGTACCAAAGACTGCTACAAATGCTTTATCTTATAATTGACGGCTAATATTGTGTGCTATTACATGCTGTTAGATAAGTGGTCAAATTGCTGGTTTTACATTTCTATCATACGGTATAGTTTGACAGGTCTAATCACAGTGACCCAAATGTGCACAAGGAGTATAATATAATGCATTTTAGTTGAAATCATTTACTGTGTGGGACAAAACATGCAATATCACACACACACACATGCATGCATGCGCACACACACACGTGCACACACACACGCACAAAAAAGATGAACTGTAACACCAGCACTGATATTACATGAACTTGTGCATGTTGTGACAATGTAGGATTATTCCTGGTGCTTAGTTGTCGCTGTGAATGTGACAGAGCCGCTGGAATCGTATTTACGATTAGCATGCTTGGCTAAGTGTGTGGGTGGATGCCGGCTGTATGTAGCGCTGCTGTCACCACCTGTGTGTGATTATTATTACTGTGGTGTGTTGGCACACGCAGGTGTTACTCTTGTCAGTACAGAGAGTGTGGGATGAGCGTTGCCGTGGATAGCCCCTCTCCATTGCAATGCCGCTATACCTCCAGCTCTTGCTTTCGTTTTCTGTGATTGTTAACCTACTGGTGTTCTCCTCCTCCCACACACACGGAAGCAGCATGCTGGTTCCTAATTCAGTTAGTCTACGCCCCCCCGTGTGTCGTCTTTACTGCCGAGCTGCAGTGACCTTGCCTGACCTCTGCACGCCAACCCGACAACGGCATGCTAACATAGTAAGCTATTGCTAACATGCTAACGCGGACATCTCTCCCTGTTCACGTGTGGTAACATAAAAGGCACTAACAGGGCACACACACTATAATTACAGCGTGTCTGCGTGTGTCTGTGTGTGTGTGTATGTGTGATATAGTTGCTCTGGAGCCAAAACACCGTGAGAGGGAATGTCAGCTGGTTGACGTTTGATCAGAGAGATGTGGGAGGGGGAGAAGACAGCGGCCTTCAGCAGGAAGTACAACATTTTTATATGCACACGCACAGACAAACACACACACACACACACACACACACCAGCTCATGGACCCACACTGTCTTTGTGTGTGTCTATCTGTGTGTGTGTGTGTCTGTCTATCTGTGTGCGTCTCTGTCTGTGTGTGTGTGTGCATGTCAGTTTAGTTTAGGTATGTAGTGGCGCTAGCCTCTTATACGTGTCTTTCAAACACATCGCTCCCTTTGAGATTTAACAGAACTAAAAATGATCTATCCATTAACATATATCCCTTCTATTTAGTCTCCGTCCAGATGACTCTCCTGTCCTCTCTCTCTCTCTCTCTCTCTCTCTCTAATTTCAGTGCTTCTAAACCCAACCCAAACTCCCAGTTGTGTCTTGTCCTTAGAAAACAAAATAAAAGGGTTGCTATCACTACCTCCAACGCAATCCCCCCCCCTCTCTCTCTCACACACCGCCCCTCCAGCCCAGCCCTCCTCTCCTAGGCAGACTTAATCCCCTTTAGAGATTGCACAACCGGTGTGTCTCATAGACGACAGACGCTAGGCAGCCTTTTAGCTGGGGCAAGGCAGACGCACTGTTTCACTGCCTTACAATTTATGGAGCATGAGCAAAGATCCTCCCTTCTGGGAGTGTGGGTGTGTGTGTGTGTGTGTGAGAGAGAGAGAGAAAAAAGAATGAATATTACTCAACAACAGCAGGCCTGTGCTATCACGTGTACAATCATGTTTCTCTGTTTTTTACGCATGCTGATCTCACAGTACAGCTTCATCTGATAACAACGGATGGTTGTTTGCTTCTCGCAGGTCGCCCAGCTGTATGCGTGGAGCTGGTTAGAACTGCAGGCTCATGCTTTACGTAGCATTGACAAGGAGTGCAAATACAATATATTGACATGAGACACTGAACTGTACTGGTCCAGACCACTTGGGCAGAGCAGTGGAATGCTTTACCAAGGGCCTGTCAATGATTTATAGCCTCTGGGAATAGTGTGCTTTTTAATAATATGATAAGCTATATAAAATGATAAGATCTTATTATATTAGCTTGCATGTGTGGCTACTGTTGTAGTTGAAGTAGCCTGATTGTTCACATTGTTGAAAAGAAGGTTGACTGAAATAATTCCAAGGCAAGGCAGATAACGGAAAAGAACCATGTTAAAAGCAGCTCTGCCTCAATCAGTGTACATGGATCAGCTGATGTTTTCTTAAAAGGCCTGGGCTGGACACGTCACATGGAGTGAAGGGAGGGGGAAAAGGCACGGAAAGAACGACAAAGACACTAATGGAAAGTGCTGGTGAGAGAGAGAGAGAGAGAGAGAGAGAGAGAGAGAGAGAGAGAGAGAGAGAGAGAGAGAGAGAGAGAGAGAGAGAGAGAACTGCCCACGATGGCAAAAAGAGCCTGGCTCAAATTGATTACCAATGCAATGCCTGGCATGGTTGCAAAGTGGAATTAAACACTTCAATCTCCAATCACTCAGGCATTTTCGATTGAAAGCAATAGACATTAATATCACTGGGGCTGTTTCCAGGTCTGTTGAAGGTTGCAGGGGGCAGGGCTGAGTAGCCGTACGCATGAACCATACACACAAACACACATGCACACACACTAGGTCTGGGCGATATGGGCCAAAAATCCCGATATATACACAATATATATCGTTATTTTCTATAAAGTGGGCTAAAGGTTCAGGAGGAGAAAAAACAGGAAACCTGATGGAAATGTGAATTTCTTTATATTTTTAGCGACTTAATTGTAGTAGTACGTGGTTAAATCCAGAGAGGTTGTGAATATTACAGCTATAATATAATATATATATATGTTTAATCTACATTTTTGATTACAGAGTATGTTGTAATACTAGCTGGCTACCTATAACTATATTGATGTAAACAATATTGTCTAATTTTATATCTTTTGAAAATATACCAATATAAATTAAATATTGATATATCGCCCAGCGCTAACACACACACGCGCAAATACACACACACACACGTGCACGAGCGCATACTCAAACACAAGCCCAGTGGCTGTTCTCAGAGCAGCCACTGGGCTGTCGCGGTGAAGAAAATTTACATGCAGTGATTTAGGTTGGCCCAATACGGTATTATCGCCCTTTTTTGTTTTTGTTTTGAATGGTCAAGTCTGGGGCATTTATAGGCAACGTGATCTCAGTCCGTGGTGAGACAATCGCAACAGCATAGGCTTTCTACCAGTTTAGTACTGGTGTTCTGATTGTATGTATGCGATCATGTGTAACTTTATCCGGCAGATGTTTGGCCAAAATATCAGCTGGAAAATTACGAATAAATTAAAAGCATATTAATAGTGCAAGCTCAAAATTTGTGCTTTGGTAGCGCACACGCCCTAGATCAGATGTCATATTCGATGGGCTAGCCTCATGAAAATGTTTTAATGTAAACATTGCGATATTGGCGGTTGCTTGCCATGGTCTGCAGTAGGTTTAGCAACACGCGGTATTGCAATAGTGCGAATATCGCAACAGCCCTAGCAGGAACTCTAGCTGCTGATCTCAGAGCAGCAACTCTAGCGGCTGTTCTCAGAGCAGCAACTCTACTGGCTGATCTCAGAGCAGATTGGTTGTCTCATGGTGGTGGCTGAACTGATTTTCGCTCATTAACATGGTAGACATACTGTACTGGATAAAAGACAGTGAGTGAGGCTCAATGTTGGCAGAGCTATGCAGCTCTATCTTTTGACCCACTGTATCGATGTCTGTGTAATGCAATGTGTACATTGTGTAGAGAAAGAAGATCTAATAAAAAAAATCTTGGTCTGAATCTCACACACACACACACACACACACACACACACACACACAAACACACACACAGACAAAGACATATACTGTCAAATGTATTAAAAGCAGTGAACAAGGAACTGCTGCTAAAAATGTAATGGATTCATATATAAATATAAATATATAAATATATATAGAATTAAATGTCACATAAATAAATTACACACACACACACACACACAAACACACACACACACACACACCCACCAAATAACATTACCAGCAGTCTAAGCCGTATGACCCAGCAGGTTTGGGTCAGTGCCACCACTATTACAGCTGCACATACCACCCAGCAGCATATAATTGACTTCACCAATGCTAATTTGCCTTTGAAAGCATTTCTTAATAATCAAATAATGTATGCGCTATTTGTATGCCATTTGGATACCATTTGGATACCATTTATATGCCACGTTGTATGCTTTTACCCAAGAGGCTTACAGTGCTATGAGTGCATACACTGCACAGGCAGACCAAACTGAAATCAAAGCCTATAATACTAGTAGGAACACATTTAAATACAAAGAAGAAAATAAATTGACACACACAGTCAATGCGCAATCTATTAGCTATACTAATTTCTAGCAAACATTACGACCATTGCTAGAGACATGGGGACTAAGGTCTGGTGTATTGAAAATTCCCACACATAAAATGACATATTAAATATTGACACAACGTTAAGTTTTCATTATAAGCAGCACAGTGCCGCTGCCCTTGTGGGTTTGAGCTTACAGGCCAGAGAGCACCAGAACAACCGATGCGATCCTCGTCGGCTCCAGTAGTGTAGTCATGAGCTATGCTCACAGAGAGCTGTCAGGGAGCCAGCAGAGCGAATGTGAGGAGAAGAATCCCTTTGTAATTGTTATTAGACTCAAGCCCAGACAAGCACCACCAGTGAATCAATAGTCAATGAACCATGCAGCTAAATACTTAAAACACCGGCATGTATTAAGTATCAATCATAGTAGAGTGCTTGTACCTGTCGAAATTAGTAAAGGGGTCCGGCCAGCTGGGTGAGGAGCTCCACCGACTGAGAGGGCGGAGATTCAGAGATCCCACTTCCTCCTTTGCTTGTCACTCAAACATACCTGCAAAAAAACATTTTTTTTTTTTAAAAAGGGAACAAAGAGAGAAACATAATAAAAATGGCTTCCAGTCAGTGTAGACAGATAGACACACGGTCACACACACACAAACACACTGCAGTTCACAGATACATACAAAAACCTAACACGTGGCGGCGAAGTTGTCCAGATTGTGGATTATCACTCTGTTTCTTAATTTTCTCTCTCTCTCTTTCTCTCTCTCTTCCCTAAATTCCATCAATGCGGACGGGGCTGTGTTGTTCTGGGCCGTGAACCCAGAGCGTTCGTCTCGGGGGGAAAACCCAGCAGTCACACGCGGACGTCATGCGCTGTTGCCGAGACCCCGGTTCACTGTTAAGTGCGGAAGACGAAAGCAGAAGTTGCGTCACTCGGCGGCCAACAAACTCCCTTCCTGATTGGCCAAGGGCCTCGCCGCAGTCAGAGACGCGGCGGCCACCCTTCTGCACACCAGCACTTCCTTTTTCTGACAGGAAGTGCTGCATCATTCACTCCGCGTTGGCAGTGAAGAGCAGGGTTTGGACATTTTTATGCTGTCAATTACTACATGTTGCAGTGCCTAGTGTTGCCCCTCATCTCTGTAGCTTTTTTAATCCTTCATCTCCCTCCCCCCCGCTTCCTCACACAACCAGAGGTCAAACAGTGCCAGAGAACGTTAAGAGAGACTTCAAGCCAACTGAACAGCCTCGAATATGAAGAAGATTCTCAAAGCTGCTATTTTCTCTGTATTAATTTCCTATAAAAAAATGTAAAAAAAGAAATCCGCTGAGAATGATTATAACTATGAATATACCGTGTGGATGTACTGTATGTGTGTGCGCGTGCGTGTGAATGTCCTGCAATCTGGTCCTTGGCCTACTTATAGCCGAGATGTAATATGCGACTATCGGGAGTTTATGCCGCCCGCTTGAATGATGGTCCGTGCGTGTGCGCGGGCGTGCTTGGACGTGCGCGGGGGCGTGTGCTCGTGCTTGCATTAAATTGTGTTGGAATATTCTGCGACAATACTGTAACTAGATAACTACTGTAATCTCTGCTTGGCAGTGCCTCACCTCTGACGGTGTTAGAGAGCTGCTTAATACTGCAGTGCAGCTATAGGCTGCCTTGTGATGGATGATTCCTGGCTGCCATAGGTGTCAGTCTCCTTCACCATGAATCATCATTTCTCATCTCCCTCTGAAACAGTGACTACACACACACACACACGTGGTGGAATATAGCCTAAAAACCATCTGCAAATTAGAAGCAGGACAAGCGAGGTCTTCTATTAATGCTTGGCGGCCTCTCCTGACAATCAGAGCAATCACTTTACGTATGCATGCGCACGCAAACGCGTACGTGTACGCTCATGCAAGTCTGTAGTGTCTTGCCTGTGCTCTCGGGCAATCTCAGTGTCGTCACACACTTGACACTTGACCTGGTCTGCAATACTATACTGTGGAGGTGTTGAGCCCCTGAAAATATTGAGAATACATGAACAAGACACGGGGCTGCTCAATTATACAAAAGAAAATCATAATCACGATCAATATTGAAATCACGATTATTTAACACGATTACTCGATTGGAAACAATGACATCTTCAACTGTAAAATGTCCCTTTAGGAAACTTTTCCCATTGATCTTTCACTTTCACTCTGGGAGGGGCAAAAGAGTCATTAAGAACACAAGACAAACTAAGAGTTTAATCTTGTTTTCTCTCGAATAGATAGCATTTGTATCTGTAGTACTGAAGAGGATTAGGGCCACATGTGAAACATTTATTAGAGTTCTGACTTTATTCTGAGAATTCAGACTTTAATTCTGACTTAAACATCAGAACTGTAATACATTTGTCACATGTGGCCCTAATCTTCTACCGTAGATTTGTGATTGTTAGGAGCCGAAACTGAAATTGCGATAATAATTAGATCCATCCATCCATCCATCGATAATAATTAGATTAAAGGTATAGTCAGCTATTGCAAGCTAGATGTAAGATAATAAACTTTTTGTCAAATTAAACAAATATCTGCTCGCATTTCGCTAGTTTACATTCTCTGTGCATGTTGAAAAAATAATCTGATACTTCTACACAGCCCTGGCTCCGTAAATAGGAACATAAACAAAGTGGAGAACACCGCTCATATCAACAAAGCCTTAGCCCTACGCTTTGCCGCTTTGCTTCACAATACATTTCTATGTGTCAGGCGGCCCCACATAGGACTATGTGGGGCCGCCACTGGAGCGATACTGTTTGGATTTGATCTCGAAATTAGAAAGAATTATTAACAACTAGGGCTGAACAATTTATCGTTTTCTAATGTAGCGTTGCTCCTCTAGGCCTACCAGTCATGCTCTGAAAATCAGGACGACTACATTTCTATGGTACGTACACGCCCACCAACAACAACACGTAAAACACATTCATGTTCTGCTGAAAACTTGCCTCCACTGAGCTAGAAGCAACGTAAGAAAATGTATGGTAATCCCGAAGAAAAGCATAGACTGGTGAACGGACACCGCACCGCAGTGGTTGTTTCAGTTGGCGACAGCAAACCCATTTATTGTGCAAGCCAAATCGACATGCTGGGTGAGAGAGAGGGAGACAGTGTCCGGTTCACAAGTAAAAAAGTAAGACACGTATCTATGGCCTACTCGTTTACTGAGATGAACATTGTTATGGCAAATGCGAACGGTGAATGTAACTCGGTACCGTAGTCGGACATGCTTCATGGCAATGAGAACTTCACAATTTCAGGCGGAGCTAAATCAGAACTAGATCATGTCCATAATGAAGTTATGTGTGCCGCATCTGTGTAATTATGAGCGCGCATAACCGGCTTCCACTGATTGACCGATCACCCATATAAGCGCCGTAAAACAATAAGAACAGCGTCCATAAAAGGTGCAAAGACGCTGGAACTGTAGTTGTGTCAGAAAAAGTCCGAAAAATCGCAATAAGATATTTTTCCAAAATAGTTCAACTGAAAAAGACGTCCAGAGCTGCTAAAAAAAGCGCCTGTGGCAGCGTTTGAGTTGAGGGCTCATGACACTTTTTAAAACACGGTCCATTAACCTGACATGCCAGAGGAATTGTCGTCACATCTCCCATCTTGGGGAGCCGTACATTGAAACAGTTTGGGAATGACTGTAGTTTCAAAAATATACTTGACCAATGATTGGATGAACCATCTGGTCGTTTTTACTGTCGGCACCATGGTTGGTACACCCGTATAGTTATAAACACAACGCTGGTTGGAAAGTTCAGTTCCAACTCAGACACATTCGGACACTCGGACATATTAAATGATTCCGAGGCTTTCCAGACTGATTCTTACCCTCCTGATCTCGCAAGGCTACCGCTCCATAGGGTTATAATGTAAAAAAAGAGGCCGACAGATTCCAAAAAGAAGTTACGTCTGAACGCAGACCTAAGAGAGGATACGTGTGACAGCAGAAAGGTAAACGAAGCCTGGCTTTTCCCTGCACGGAGAATTCCAAGGTGCCTTTATGAAAATACTGCGGCACCGTGTCTGTGTGGCAAAACGCGCAAAATGCCATCGCTCTAATGTAGGCTACTACTGCTATTACTAGGCGCCTGGAAAGGCCCCTGGGACACACTGCAGTCAACACTGGAGGATAGGCTACACACACACACTAGTGTAGTCATTTAATTAGGCCATCTGTTAGCATTGTGACGTACTGTGCATTTCGCTGGGAATGCCTTCCACTCCTTGGTGTATTACAACTCCACTGCACTCTTCTAGCCCGCAGTTCATACAGTCAAAAATGTGTAAACAGAGTGGAACATTGGGCGGTGCTCGATTGGCCTCCTTTGGCAGAAACAGGGAGACAGTGGGAGAGACAGACAAACAGAAGAGACAGGCGTTTGCCATTTTTCATCACCTGGCTGCTCTCCAGCAGACCAGCCGTCTTTGGAGGTTTTCCAACATACACATTCAGTACGTTCATATACTTTCTGCACACTACAGCACTGAGAAAAAGACTACAGCAGTGTCCACAATCGTTCCCTGTTACTAAGCTGATGATTCTGCTAAGCCCATTTGTTCCAGCGTCCGAATACTAACTGTAGATTGCAGAAGATCTAGTGCCCTCGAACATTCCCACAATGCAGCAGAAAAGGCTGCTTTGCTCATATGAATCAGACGTAACATTATTTGTTTATGTGGCGCTGGCGATGGTTCTAAATGTGTAGTGCACTGTGTAGGGAAGTGATTACCAAACATGGGGCCACCAGATGGCACTAACGGGGCCGTGGAACCTTTTTAGTAAACAATTTAAGTAAACAATTACAAAATAAGTAAATGCATATGTTTGTTTGCCATCGTTATTTAAATGACTCCTTAGGATGTTTCACAACAGGGGTGGGGGCCCTGAGAGTCATGTTGGGCAGTTACTAGTACTAGTTACTCTAGTTACTGTAATGTTATTACTTTTTTGAGTAACTACTGTAGTAGTGTTACTAATTACCTTTTCCAAAACAGTAATAATAGTACAATTATTAATCCAAGTCATGCTGCATTTCTGGTCCTAGCATACTTAGGGTGGGCTAATTGAACCAACCTGTCCAATCATCTGGTTTGAGAGGCTGCAATGTTTTTACTTTGGCTGTTTGTTGACTCCTGAGGTTATTTTTGTTCCATTAAACAGGTTTCAGTTCCAAAATTAACTGGCTACACAGGTCTTTTTTCAGAAGGGGCGAGGCAGGGTAGTGATTGTGAAAGTAATGTAGTAATGTAACTGGTAGCAAAACAAATTACTTTTAATACCCAGTAATGAGTAAAGTAATAGTATTACTTTTTGAAGGAGTAATAAGTGAATAGTAATTTACTACTATTCCTGAGTTGCTAACTTGCCCAACACTGGTCATGTGATATCATAACCGTGAGTTATGATATCCATGGTGTGGCCATGTATTGTATGCAAACCCCTGGTGAAGATAGTTAATGCTTCATAATTAAGATAGCTACTCAGACTGCCACGGTACATCTGAATGAAGCTGAATGAGTCTCTGTATGTCAGAGAGATGTGTTTTTGAAGAGACAAGACAGACGAGGCAAGCTCCACCAGTACAGTTGTGTAGTCCTGAGACATACACCAGCTGTGCTGCTATAGGCCAACAAACTGCATCACAGAACACTGACACAGCCTCTCTTTCTCTCTAAAAATGATCTACCCATTAACATATATCCCTTCTTTTTAGTCTCCGTCCAGATGACTCTCCTGTTCTCTCTCTCTCTCTCTCTCTCTCTCTCTCTCTCTCTCTCTCTCTCTCTCTCTCTCTCTCTCCAAAAGGGTCTAGCTGCAGAAAGGCACTCGGGGGCAGGGGCACTGTCGGGCATGTGGGCGGAGCAGGGGCACTCTCAGGCCTGTGGGCGGGGCTTTGAAATTATGATCGTAATATAGGCTATTATTGAGTTGAGTCCAAACTGGATTGTCTGTG
>JAODOY010002576.1:0-12065 GCA_025399855.1 Forbesichthys papilliferus | reverse complement strand
CCAAACCTTCCTGAATCCAACGCACCATGTGACGTCAAAAAGCGTCTGGGTAGATTTTCCGCCATTTTGAATTTTATTAAAAACCTTATTTTTCTTATTTCTCCCTCAAATATGGTCTGATCTTCATGAAAATTGAGACAGATGCTCTTTGAACCATTCCCCACAAAGTTTTTTCTTGGATTTTTGATTTTCGAAACGATTCTTTTGCAACTCGCCATCGAAGTCGGCGGCATAGCTGCCAAACAGGAAGTGGGCCTGCATCTTTGCCGCCCTTCAACCGATAGGCATGACACTTCATGTCACCCTTCTGTACACTGCCCTGAGCTTACAGGAGCAGTATTTTTTCAATGCCACCCACAGCCTTTAAACAGCGCCACCTAGAGTTTTCTAAAATTGAAAATGGAATATCTCACGAAGTGTACATCAGAATTACTTGAAACTTCAGAAGACCCTTCAGCCCCATATGGCTTTGTCCCGTAAGAAGTTTGGTGGGCGTGGCTTTTCAGTAACCCCGCCTGCCATGCAATAAAATACCACCAAACAGGAAGTGAGGCTGTATCTTTGACACGCTTCATCCAATTGACATGAAACTTGACAGATGACCTCTACGTAGTGTGTGGACACATCACAAGAAATTTTGTTGGCCGTGGCCTCTGTCGTTTCCGAACAGCGCCCCCTATAATATCATAATGTCCTCACATTTCACGTTTCTGCTCATACATTTTGAAATCTTTAACCGATTTACAAATATGTCATCCCATTAGATTTCTCACTAGCTCCCAAATCAAACGCACTATGTGACGTTACGATGCGTCTAGTGAGATTTTCCGCCATTTTGAATTATATGGAAAAACTTTTTATTTTCCTTAATTTCTCTTTCAAATATTGTCTGATTTGCATGAAACTTGGTACACATGTTGTTTGGATCAAGCCTCACAAAGGCACTTTAATGGATTTTAGATTATCCAAACTATTGCAAAGTAACGGACTTTCAAATTCGATGATGAACCCTCATATCAGGAACTGGCAGTATCTCTGCTCCAATTTGACCGATTCATGCCAAACTTGTTGGGTGAGCTGGTCAAGTAAAAAGGTAAAGGTGCTTTTATTGTCACATGCACATACTGTATGTGTGTGTTGTGTTGTCGGAATTTGCAGTGCATTTTAAAAATGCTGCATCAATGGGTAATTGATATTTTCTTACAGAAATGTGCATGTGTTTTGTCTATTGTGCATGTGTTTTCTTGAGATGAGTTCTTCTGGCCACTGTAATAAAGTACACAAGACACTGCTGTATTTCTGATACCATAATGTTCAAGTGATTTATCCAATTTATTATAAATGTCAAATTCGAACAAGACCGAACTTCAACCAAAGAACTACAACAGCACCCTTTGGGATCTTAATTATGGCTATCCTTTGCAGTTCATTGAAAAGTGTGTGAAATATAGAGTAAAATGTTTCAAGAGACTGTGAAATGTGAACGCTTTAAACAAATAAACGGTCATTCCTGTAGGTGAGGGAGGGGATTGCAGGTGCATGTACTGCAAAGAGACTCATAGAATGAATGAATGTGCCCATTAAGGGAGGATGCGGCTCATTGGGGTTTTGACGCTGATACATGCAATCTGGCAGCCTGGTAATGAAGCTGCAACCGTTCTGATTGGCTGGTTTTAATTGCTATGACATAACACAGCAACCACAATGGCTGTGTGACGACTCACATTTCCCATTTCCCATTAGAGGTGCGCCAATGGAACCAATGTTTCAGTGAGCTTCTTTTCAAAATAAAATATTTTAAAACTGTGTCCGTCATTAAACCATAATTCTGCTGTTAAATAAAAAAAATCTTTAATTTGTCAAATGACACAGCAAGCTTTATTTACGCTTGACAGATCAAGTAATGTAGCATGTAGTGCTTATTGCCCAAGGGATGCCAAGCTTCCCTGTTTTTTCAGTCTGTAGTTGCATTTTTATCATAGCAATTTGTTTAACAGTTTTGGTATTTATGTGCTGTTTCTTCAGAGCAACAGTTCAATTAATAAATGATTAAGTTGTGGATACTGTTCTAACAACATGTAGCAAGTGTTGCTTACTAACATATACGCAATAGCAATCAGCATAGCACACTATCTGATAACAGTAGATGAAGTGAGCGACCCGGTGGGCATTGCGAAAAAAAACTTTTAAACGTCTTAAAATGAATTTGTGAATGCGGCCGTTCGCAAGTCCCGGTGCTCTCTCATCTTGCCTGCCATTACAAGCTAAATGTAAGATAACATTTTCGTCAAAATAAACAAATATCTCCTTGCATTTCACTATCTTACCCTGCGTGTTAAAAAAATAATCTGATACATCTACACAGTCCTGGCTCCGTAAATGGCGACAATAACAAAGTGGCGAACAGTGAGGTGCTGCCGCCGAGGACCGTGGATCGATACTGTTTTGATTTGCTCGAAGTTAGCGGAAATGACTAACCGTACTTTTAAGAGGTGCATTACATTGTCTGAAATGCAATCTTGGAAAGAAACCGATGTTGCCGAAGTAGCTTTTTTATTAACTTAAAAATAAAAAATATCTGCAATTATATCTGTTGGTGGATATCTGTTTCTAAAGATTAGCCAAACTCAACTCCAACTATTCTCACATTTGGGCGGACACATACTTCTTGTGCACCTTGTCACTCTCCAGTAGTGTCAAACATCTAACACGTCTTCACCTCTTTTATCAGCCCTGTGTTCCACTCCCCTCCAGTGTTCATCAGAGTCTGATCCGACATTCTTCTGCGGGGGCCGTGATAGATAGACCCTTCCCCCCCCTTGCAGAAGGGATGGAATCTGAGGATCAAAGGAGCCTTTTTAAAAGGACGGTGACATGATACAGCCGGCGCCAAATAAATTGGGACAACACCTTGCTAGCTCCCTCGGTGGCGATCCACTCCGGTTTGATTGCCAAAGCTGAGCTACAAGACAAGCTAGCTAGCCCCTAATGACGGCCCTGACGCCTCGTATCTCACAGCCCGATATCACGGAGAAAGTAAAGTGATCTATGAAGTTCTACTCCCTAGCTCCTTCCTCCGTCCCTTACGCCTCTTTAACTGTCTCCTGCTATAACCCAACTCTTTTAATCAGGACCTGAAATACTCATTTAAAGTAAGGAGCATCTCTAAAGGTGTCCTGGTGTTTCATCTCTGAGACGATACCCAGTTGCGTGAGGAAGTTATAATGCCCATCATAACTTCCTTACCTAGTGCATGCTATTTAGTTACACACACACATACAACCCACCGTTTCATCGATCTGAATGGAATAAACGTGTTCATGTGGGCTGTGTTGCCTGCCTGAGTTGTTGGTATAATATGTCAGTAGCCCATATTCGTGCCCACACCCCTTCTTGCACCGCTATCGCTAGCCTTCTAGCTAGGTGTGAGTGATGCACGCCATGTGCCCGGGCTAACCCCCTAGACTCACCAGTAAGGCCCTGTGTGTTAGCCGCGCCTGCGTGCTACATCATCACGTGTCAAATGCACACCTGGAGAATGTGTGCAAGTGTAGTTGTTTAGTGTGTGCAGTGTGTGTGCGCGGGTGTCTGTAAATTAAAGAAGCGTGTATGCCTTAGGAGCTTTCGTGTGTTTAGTCTACACGCACGTGTATTCATGGATTTGTGTGTGCGTATGTGTAAATATTCATGTGTCAGGCAGTGTGTGTCGTCGTGTGTAGGCTGTGTGTGTGTGTGTGTGTCATGTGGGTGTCTGTGTGTGTACTGCACGAGTCCTAGCTGGCGCCAGCCTGCATCATCTGTTATGCTACATGAGCATACATGATGACCTCCCCCCTTAGCCCTATATGCGTCACAGCTGCACATTTGGCTGTTTATGCCGAACCATTTCACCGCTTCCACGGCCACCTGGGTTGCATTTCCTGCCACACACAAAAACTGTGTATGTCAGTGTGTCATAACACTGGTGATATACATTGTGAAGATGTGCTCAAAGGGACTAAAAAGGCATGAAAAAAAACGGACACGCTAGTTTAGCACGCATGTTCACATTGCAATCATATTCCGGATTTGTTTTAATTGATTTTGTGTATTCTGTTAGACAGCAATGTCAACAGACATATATTGCTGTCAACTGCATGTAAAACATTCAGATTTAATACGTAAACAGCCTGCTTGCGCCACAAGCTAGTTAGCGATAGCCTTACTTCCCATACCGTAGGTAAACATCCAGATGGCTAGTGTGTATCACAAACATACTTTAACAAAGTATGAATCATTCCATATTGTATATAATAACAAAAAATGTGTCCTATGAGGTAGCCGATTGTTCTAAACAGCGTGAGAGTTTTTTTCACTTGACAATCAAGTCTAATTTATATAAATATTCACGGTATATAAAGATTATACTGTGCAAAACACACTTCCTCTGCATTATTAGTTTTACAAAATAATACAATGCTATTTTAGAAGATTGTATAGGCTGACCATATAGTCACTTTTTGCCAGACATGTCCTCTTTTTGGGGACTTAGAAATGTGTCCGGCCGGGTTTTAATAAACCTTTCAGTAGGTTCCGAACTGTCAATAAACGTAACAAAGAAGACGATGGGTTGGGCTTGTTGTCAACACGCACTTCACAAGACGGCCACAGATTGTTAGCATAAGCTAAAAGCTAACTGAAACATATCAGTTGTTTCGTCTCGGTGGTCAGGATCCGAGGGAAGAAAAAATAAGGAATACGATTATCTTGACTATCTGCCATAATGGCAATGAAATTTTAGAAAATATTTGTATTGATAAAGACTAGGCTATAATTTAATGTATTAAACTATAAACTATAATATATATTAAACTATATATTACACATAGTGGTGTATTTGTGGAAGCATCTTCTATTTAAACCTCACATGCAGCATAAACCTTCCACCCACTATGCGTACCGATGGATACCCTTTAGCCGCACTGTCATCCTGACCCCAGTGTCCTCTTCTTTGAAAACCACCATATGGTCACCCTAGCATATTGAGACCTTAAGCTTGGTTTGGTTAATAGGTACTAACATACAGACATGACAACAACAAGTTAATTTAAAAGTTCAAACACACTGTAGCACGTCTTATCAGCTTACATTGTCAGAGATATTATTTTTAGTTGCCATGCCAGGGCTCTCTGTTACCTCATTGTCTCATTGTTGCACATAGGGCTACTTCACACGAAACATATTAAACACATCAAAACTCCATCTGAAACGTAAATCTAGCCACCGCCAGTCATCTTCCACTGTGACGTCATACTTTGCTCCTTGCGTGCTCTGTGCGTTTGCACTGCGTTGCTGTGTCAACATCACAGGGCTCTGACGCCCCCGGCACCGCTCTCTGTTCTGTCAAGCGCTCCCAACAACTAGCGTTGAGGTGGAAGTCTCCGCACCGACGCAAGGAATGTGTCGTATCGAGATGCAGTAGCACAGGGGGAGGGGAGGGGGGTGGGGGTGTCATATTGACAACACACAAGCAGAAGAAAATAACGTGAGGGGACGGTCTTTGTAGAGAGGCACACAACAAATAACGTTTAGCAAACAGGCCTTTCCTTTTTGTACCAACCGTGACATTAAAGGCACAGTGTGTAATATTGCATTATGTCTTCAGTCGGCTATTGCAAGCTAAATGTAAGCTAATACGCTTGAGTGAGAATCTGCAGGGAACAGCGGGTTCTGTTAATGGGGATTTAAATGTATAATCAGCTATTGTAGGCTAATTGTAAGACAATACAATTCTAAAATATCTCCTCGCATTTCGCTATCGTACTGTTATCTGTGCATGTTGAAAAAATAATCGGATACTTCTACTCAGCCATTGCTCCGTAAATATGAACATAAACAAAATGGCGAACATTGCTCGTATCAACAAAACCGTATATAAGCTTTGCTTCAGAATGCGCTTCGATGTGTGGAGCGGGGCTGCGGAGGGCCGCGAACGTGCGGAAGGATATTTTTAGCAAGTGTTCCCGAAAATGATTAACCCTGCCTTTAATAATAATGTTTTGCTTCCAGGAACTATGCTGTATGAAAATAGAAGAAGCTGCACCATCACTATGACTATGAATGTGAATTGCAGTTGTGTGGTTGGACAAACATACACTGTTTGCAGTATACCGTGTGTGTTTACACAGAACATTTTGTTTGTGTTTGTGTGTGTGCATGCGGGAGCAAACTAACTCACTGGAGTGTTAGAGAACATAGTTGAAGAAACTAGGTCATGTACAGCATGTTGAGTTATAAGAGCAAGGGAATGGGGCCAACAACTGTATTGCCGGTCCCTCCAAACACACATACACACACTCTCGACACATTGTATAAACTCACATACAAACATATGAACACGCATATGCTCGCGTTGCATATAAACATGCGTTTGTGCGCACAATGCACTGGTGTAAGTTGGTCTGGCTCGTGACAGCTTCACACAGACAGACATTTACACATCTGATATACTAGCCAGCCCTCACAGACACACCCATAAACCACAAAGCACTGTGCTCACGCCAAGAAACACTTTAATGAGATTGCAAGGGACCACTTGTAGGGGAAAGCCTATCTAGAGACAACTCACACACGCATGCACGCACGCACGCGCACACACATACACACACACACACACACACACACACAACCTCCTAATTCACTATCATCCCATTATGAAGGCTACCAGCAAAGCTTTATGCAAAATATATGCAATTAAGGCAAACAATCTGTGCAAACACAGAGTAACCACTGCATTTTCCAGCAACCTCATTAAGTCCTCAACCTCAAGGTCTCATAAAACGCTATAGGAGTATAAAGTGTATTCTGAGCCAAATGGTAAACCTCTCCAAATAGGCCTCTGTTGATTTTCAAGCCAGAGAGTGTATATGTTGTGGTTATATGGGCAGCAACAGCTGGGGTTGTGCTTATTGGCTGTAATTTGTGCGTGTGTGTGTGTGTGTGTGTGTGTGTGTGTGTGCGTGTGTGTGTGTGTGTGTCTGGGGGTGGAGGAAAAGAGTAAGCCGTACTATTGTAAGTAAAGACAACTATGTGCTGATTGGCTGGAAGCTGTCTCCCTCCCAACTCCAATTATTTAGTGTTACAATATATTATAATTATATTATATATTATGATCATAAATTCAGAATTTCAGAACACCTCATTTACCAATCAACTAAAATGGAATTATTTCAAATAAAATAGAATTAGAAAAAGCCCTAAGTTCAAGTACAGTATGTACAGTAGAATCAGGTAGAGGTTACCCAAGGATATGTAAAGCTAGACCTTTGCCAGTAATGTTCAGCCTGAAGCCCCATGAAAACCTAGAAAGAGCAAGTAATTAATCATTAACAACATGCAATGAGAAAAGTTAGAAGTTTTAAGAGAGAGTGGTGATAAAAGGTCATGGCAAAACCACGGCTATAGAGTCTTTAGTGAGGGACAGGTGCTTGATATACAGTAACACAGTCCCTGGTCTCCAATGAGGCCAACAGCTCAGACAGATGCCTGAACTTTGATAGCCACTGCGCTTCCATTCACCATGGTCCTCCCTGTCACCATCACAATAGCCAGGCCAGTACAGTACATACTGTACCTGCTGTATACCCAAGGGAGTAGGACATGAAGAAATAGCACATACACCGTATAGGGCAAAGGTTCATACAGGCGTCTTGCTACCCCTTGCCAACCCACTGTAATATCCACTGCCAATGAAACTGCTATCCATAATTTTGTGGTAAATACAAGTTTTTTAATACTAGAACTATCATCTCTAGTATTAGTTATTTTTATAATTATTGTAATTATGCACCGCCACCGCTTACATATTCTTTGAGATAGCTGTCTACCTCTTGTCCGTATGATCTCATTGTTTTTTCCGCTCCTTAAATCATTTTAATCTTCTCTCCTCCAGACTCACCTGACATTAATGACCACCTCTCACAGATAAGAGGACTCTACAAAGATAGAGTGCCATCCCTCTCCGTCAGCCAGGACAGCAAAGTAAGCTATGTTGAATATCTTTCGGAAGAAGCTGTCTTATGGTTCTGCCCTAAAGGCAGAGAGAATGAATGAATGGAAGACAATTAAGATGGAGAAATAGACGGGGAGTAAGGTAGGTTGATTTGTGCAACGGCAATCAAGTTTCTACTGCTGGCATTATTCATAATATGCTTCACTTGTTTTGCTGTTGCATATTCATGTAGCTTCATCTACAGTAAATCTGCCTAGGGTTACGGCATAATAGCAGCTTCTGGCAGCCACAACTTTGTCTACATTATATTCTATGCTACCATTAGGCCTGTGCATTTTCATGCACCTGTTGGGAATACAATGACATGGGAAAAACGTAGTTGATGGTTTTCACTAAATCAAAGATGAACTCTCAAGACTCTGTCAGAGGCACTATGCAAGGAGAGCACATTTAAAGAGTAACACCTTAATGTAAATGTACTACTTTTGTATTAAATGAGTGTTATCCTGTTTAAACCCCACATGGAAGATATTTTTAACAAGGTCTAACTTTTTTTTTTTATTGTAACAAGTCTTTTCTATTGATGCACAATAGAAGATTGTTTTTGGTACAGTACTTTCTTGCCTGCCCTTCACCATGGTAATAACGTGTACATCGTTGCTCATGTGAAGACTCGTTCTATTCTGGACACTGTGTATGATAGATCCCAGAGGTTTGTCACACATTCCAAAGACCTCACGTATTAAGGTATAGCCTTTATAGGAGTTGGCTGGCATTCCTGATCTCTGTAGAGATTACGTCATTCGTAGGTTTTTATTCGTAAGGCCTTGTTGAGACAGTTACCATGGTTATCTATCTAGCTTGCATGGTCCATCAGTCAGTTGGAAATGTTACCTGTGATTCCTTGACAGTGTAATGCTGACTGTGTTGGCCACAAAGTTGTTTTTAGTTCGCTGCCCCTTCGGCTTCAAAATAGGATCTAGTACCGTTAAGTGTGTTCAAAAAAATAAAATAGAAAATGTAGTTCAGGCTTGTAAACATTTGAAACTCTAGATTCTAGTTATATCTTAAATATATACGGTTTAGTTTTCCACTAACAACAGTCTCTCATTGGGACATTATAATAGAAAAAGTTGCTGAAGGCTGTCACAAAAAGCTCCTACCAATCCCTCAGACTCAGAATTCATTTAATTTTGCAGTACCTTTGCGTGAGTTTGGGTTATTGGAATTAACAGACAAAGAAAAGATGACAAAACATAACAAATAAGTGCTCACGGGCAGAAATAAGGAGCAGTATTGTTAATGGTCAAAACAGAGTTAGAGTCTATCAAATGAATGGAGGTCAACATCTCAACATTTTATACACCTTTACTTTTTAGATTACAGTACACAGACTCTTTAGCTAATTTCCGTTATAATCACATTTTATTTAGCTATTGGATATTAAGGCTTGATGTATTAATAAAGGTTAACATTTGTTTCAACGAATCACAAGATCACATGACTCGGTCGACTAAGCGGTACATTTGGCTTCAATACTATAATAACAGCGTAGTAAAGCCAAACTGGCTTTGAAATGTCCCATCATAAACATCCCTTACATCTTTCACAGTATATACATGGCATCAACATTAACATATAAAGTGTCTTCAATACAAAATATGACTGTATATAGCATACAACTTTGAATAATCATAAGAATTATGGAAATGTACGTTCCGGGGATGTGGCTTGATTGGCACTGATTGATGTCAATAAGACTCTTTATTGGCACCCCTTGTTTCTCCTCTCCTCTCACCCCCCCTCCTCTTTTATCATTCCTCAACGTTTTTAATATTGTGGTTTCTGGTTCTTCGCTGAACATTCTGCTGATATTTATCATACAGCGATCTCTCTCTACCATCAGTGCTTGATGGATAGTAGGCTGTAACCTGATTCCATCTCCTCCTAGCATACCTGTATAGTCACTGCATGAGAAGGAGGTATACATGGGTCATGAGGGCCACAACCTTCTGCTGGCCTGGGGGTCATGACCTTTCTTTGACCTGGACTGTGGTTCTAAAAATAACTGAATAAGGTCAATTGAGTCTTGAAGGGATGCTTTTGCTTTGGCAAAGCCTAGCCTTGACCCTATGACATCAGTGAAGAAAAGCAGCCGGTGCCAGCTTACATTCCAATTTGATGAAGACAGAGAGAATGTCAGAGATGGACAGATTGACAGACAGAGAAAGGGATCTTGTCTCTGTCTTTTCAACATATCTTTTTTCATTAGTATTGTGTCTTTCTGCACAATTTCCGCAAACCAAAGTTAGATATCAGTAAAGGCAATTTTATGTATCTAATTTCTAATATCTCTCTCATAGGTGCGACACTACGCCACATGCTTTCTAAACCAAGGTCTGTTATAAACGTCTCGGTTGAGGGCTTTGTATCATAATGTCCTGCTTCAACGACCATTTTAGTCTTTCCATCAGCAATATCAGTCTAAACCTCGGTGCTCAAGGTAATTGTCCATGGACATAAAAACTCAATAAATTCACTTCACAAGGGCTTATATTGGAACCCATAACAAAAACACTGAAAGCTGACTCCACTACTAGTGGCTTTTGCTTAACATTCATTTTCCATATATTTTAATATCTAGAAGACTACATTACCACTTCTGTCTGCGTTGTAATAAGCCCTTCATTGTGGAGAAGGCATTTTGGCCTGCGGTGGGTTGAGAAAAGAGGGGGACTGGGCTGGTTATAAGATGGATCTGGTCCACGTCTAGTCCTAATATAACCTTCTAATGTTGGTCCACGAAAATGTTAACACGTCCTTGAGCTGCACCGCATATACTGCGGGTTCCTACATAAAGCCAACAATTTTGTGGCAGGAACTGACGTCACTTAAAACTGGAGTTTTTGAAAGATTTATTTTTATACATATACTGTGTGTATGCAGTGTGCCGTCTCTAGGTTGTGAATAATTGGACTGCATCATCATAAAATGTCTGGAGTATCCGTTTTCTCCAAATGTATAAAACATTTTCATTCGCTGATTGTTTTTTTTTACTGAATTTATCCATTATGCATTCACATTGTGGTAGCAAAGCTTTTGCTGAATACTGTATTTTAAATAGGAAAAGGTAGAAAATGTAATAAGTTAAAGCAAAAGTTTATGTTTTTAACAGACAAAAAGCAACAATCTCTACCAGTGTTCATATGAAGTTTAGGTTTATTGCACCTGCAGAGGGAAATTGGAAAAACAAATGTTTTTTCCTCACTATTTACCTTCTTCCACGTTGGTGCGGAAAACCTAGGCAAATATGTTAAGTTATGTTTTTGAACATGTTCTTGTCTGGTCTTCTTCTGACGAGTTTCTTTCCTCAACTGTGGCGATTTTGGAATCCAGAGAAAACATTTCAGAGGGAAACATCAATGCTGCCATATTTCATTTAGTTAGGGATGTTTTCCATTTGCTGCCTACAATGAGTTTAAACAGTGCAAGCATAACAGAGCTATGCACTGTAACGTATTAAGACACTGCTGTGGTTTCCCTCCCACCTCCAAATGCATGGATGCTAGGAAACCTCACAGCTCTCCTTTGACTTTGCATTGCGTTGAGATAAACAACGCAAGATAACCAAAAAACTGAAACCTACCTAAAACCTGTTGAGTGACAGGATGCACTACGTTTTTTGTAGCGGTCAAACTGAAAAATCAGGGTTTTAATGAGATAAAAGTGGATACAGGCAAAAAGACGTGAGGCATATCAGGGAAAAATAGGACAACCGTGGGATCCTGACACTCAATATGCCTAGATTTGGTGACTGGTTGACATAGTTGACATAGTCTTCCATTGCTGAGTAACAGGCACTCCACTCTACCCCATGTGAAGCAGGTTTACCAGGGTCTGACAGGGTGACATCCATGCCACTATGGTATAGTCCCTGTGAAGCAGGTTTACCAGGGTCTGACAGGGTAACATCCATGCCACTATGGTATAATCCGTGAGAAGCAGGTTTACCAGGGTCTGACAGAGTGACATCCATGCCACTATGGTATAGTCCCTGTGAAGCAGGTTTACCAGG